>JAOTQR010046262.1:0-14941 GCA_025774065.1 Solanum ossicruentum
ACAATGCACATCCCTCAATTCTCTATATATTTGGGTGGAACCGAGGTGGATAGAACAAGATGAATTATGGGCCTTATCAAGGATTCTCTCTCTCAGACCACCAACACAAGGCACACATAACCTACCTTGGTACCTAAGGGAACCATCACCCCCTTGGGAGAAAACCTCTACTTTGCCCTCTTTTACCAAGGCCTTTAATTCAAGTAAGGAGGAGTCAAGATCTTGTTTTGATATCACCCCATCAACCAATGAAGAGTTAGACCCATCAACAATAACCACACCATTATCACCGATCTCTTCCAACCTAACCCCCTATTTAGGATGCACCTCCTTAGCCATTTCCTTATCACCACCATCAACATGAGCTAGGCTACCCATAAACACCCTACTCAAAGCATCTGCCACCATATTTGCCTTACCCGGATGATAGTGCACATTCATAGCATAGTCTTTAAGAAGTTCTAACCATCTTCTTTGCCTCAAGTTGAGATATTTTTGAGTGAAGACATATTGGAGGCTCTTATGATCGGTGAACACCTCCACATGCACCCCATACAAGTAGTGACGCTAAATTTTTAATGCAAACACAACGATGGCTAACTATAGATCATAGGTAGGGTAGTTCCTTTCATGTACCTTGAGTTTTCTAGAAGCATAAGTTATGACCTGCCTATTTTGCATCAACACACAACCCAAACCATCCCAGGAAGCATCACAATACATCACAAATCCCTCAAGCCCATCTGGTAGTGACAATATAGGAGCAGACACAAGCTTGTCTTTCAACATTTAGAAGATCCTCTCACACTCATCGGTCTATTCAAACTTAACCTTCTTTTGAGTCAATTTTGTCATAGGGGAAGCAATGGAGGAGAACCCATTCACAAACCTTCTTTGGTAACCCGCTAGGCCCAAGAAGCTCCTAATATTCGACGGGGTCAATGGTGTAGGCCAATTTCTAATCACATCGATTTTCTTAGGACCCACTTTAATACCATACCCCGACACCACATGACCCAAGAATGCAACCTCCTTCAAGTAAAATTTACACTTTTCATATTTGGCATACAATTTCACCTCCTTCAATCTTTGCAACACAACCCTAAAATGCCCCATATGCTCCTTCCTACTACGTGAATAGATCAATATATCATCAATGAACACTATAAAAAGGAATCAAGGTAGGGTTTGAAGACCCTATTGATTAGGTCCATGTAGATGGCCGGTGCATTGGTCAACACAAACGACATCACAACAAGCTCATAATGCCCATATCTAGTCCGAAAAGCCATCTTAGGAATATCACATTCCCTCACCCTCACTTGATGATACACGGACCGAAGATCAATCTGAGAGAAATAGCTAGCCCTATGCAATTGGTCATACAAGTCAACAATCCTTGGAAGAGGATACCTATTCTTAATAGTGACCCTGTTGAGTTGCCGATAGTCAATGCACATTCTAAGTGACATATCCTTCTTCTTCACAAACAACACTAGAGCACCCCAAGGTGATTGGCTAGGCCTAATAAATCCCTTCTCCGAAAAATCTTTCAATTGTTCGTTTAACTCCTTCAACTCCACCGGGTCTATATGGTAAGGGAAAATGGAGATAGGTTGGGTATTGAGGATAAGGCCTATACCAAAATCTATTTCCTTTCAGGAGGAACACCAGGAAGGTCATTAAGAATAAAATCAAGAAACTCATTTACAACCGAAACTGACTCTATGGAAGGGACTTTGGACTCCACATCTTTAACCCTCACTAGATGGTAAAGACGCCTCTTAGAGATCAACTTATGATCTTTAATGCAATAAATGAATCTACCATTGACCACCACATCTTGAATTTCCCACTCAAGGATAGGTTCATTAGGGAATTGAACTTAACCCTACGAGTTCTACAATCAATAGAAGCATAGCAGACATGCAACCAATTCATCACGAGAATGACATCAAAATCTACCATTTCTAATTCAACAAGATCACAAGGGAGCAACTTATACAAAATGCAAATAGGTCAACTTCTATTAACTTTCCTAGAAACAATGGAGGCACCAATAGAAGTAGACACTTCATAAGACTCATGCAACAACTTGAGGTCAACATGGAACTTTCGGGCAACAAAGGGGATAACAAAAGAAAGAGTGGCACCCCAATCAATCAAAGTATATACATCAAAGTCAAAGATTTTTAACATACCGATAACAACATCCGAACCTCACAAACCCCTTGCCTCCCATATAGAGCATAAAATTGACTGTGCCTTGGGGCACCACCTTGAGGACCATCTCTACCCAATGGAACCACATTTGCACCCCGTCCTTTGCCACGACTTCTTGGACAATCTATCTTCTTGTGACCAAGTTCTGCACATTCATAACATGCATTAGAACCCTTCAAACATAGGTCCCTATCAACCTAGTGCTATGAAACCAAGTTTTTCATGACCCAAACCTAGAGCGTAGATATGACATGATGAATAGGGAAACCGAAAGAACCCCAAATAATCCTTTTAATTTTTCATTATACACCATTGGTTGCGGAAGCACATAAATTACATAAAGCGTAAGAACAGGGAAAATGGGACTAAAGGGAAAGTTCGCATAAACATCATAATCAAGAGACAAGAGTCATAACTGATATCATAGGAAAATATCATGTCCAACAAAAGGCTCTAATACATAGATAAGAGCGGGGGCCAAGACAAGCAATCAGGCTCACCGTCATAGTAAAAACTCAACATAAAGAAGAATGTCTCAATAAATAATAAGGGAAACATATACTAAGGTCCCCGAAGTGGAGGATCATCACAAGCTTCTGTAGTACCGATCTAGCCACTTGGAGGAGGAGGATCAACTTAGGCACCAATGCATACATGGTGATATCATGTAGGTAAGAGTATGCGTTAGTACGTTTGTATGTACTAGTATGTAGGAGGCAATGCAATTAGAGATAGGCACCATAATCAAAACAAATATCAATAGGCAATAGGCATAATATAACAATATGGCATGTATGATTGATGCATAAGCGAAACATGCTTAAGTAATTCATGCTCATATAGTATATGATATATGTAGAAGAGACCAAGCTAGATTTCCAAAGTACAAACCCCTTGGTGGGTTAGTGATGATAGCACCTATCACCCTAGTGTGTCAAGTACAAACCCCTAATCTTGTGGCAATTTCACCTACCACCCTGGTGTGTGAGGTACAAACCCCTGATCTAGGTTAGTGGCAATTTCGCTTACCACCCTTAAGTGTGAGGTATAAACCCCTAATCCAGATTAGTGGAAATTTTACCTACCACCCTGGTGTGTGAGGTATAAACCCCTCAACTAGGTTATCTGGGCTCTTAGTCCCCCTGGATCGTGCATGGTGTAATGCAACACTTTATATAGATTACATCATATGCATAAGCTCATTTCATCATCATAACATTATTCATACCATGTCTCATGCTTTGGACCTTCAATTCGTCAAGAAACCACATCCGAACAATTTAACAAACACTTAAAGGGTGTGTAATGCTAGTACAAAATCATGGAATGTAGAGATGAAATCATGCAAGAAAATCCATTATAAAACCATCAATCAACACCTTGTAACACCCTCAAGAAATAGACATTAGAACCCCTCATCAAATCTTACATTAAATCCAAGATTTATAGCTCAAAACATAGCAAAACAGTCATAACTATACATAGCTTTAACATATTTCATAGTCATGTTCATACTAGTAATCCCAATTGAAAAATCAACTTCAAATCATGAAAATTAATTTAAAATAAGATTAGGTCGCCATGAGTGGAAGAACCCAATGGCTAAAACCCATATACCTTAGCTTTGAGGACACTCTTGTTGAAGATTGAAAATGGAGGCTTGAAGCTTGAACGAAATCCTTAGTTCTGGATGAGAGTTTTGAAACTTGAATTTGGGAGTGACAAATATGGCTAAGTGTTTGAGAGGATATTGGGGAATGTTTAGGATGATATGAGGGTAAAATATGACTATGTATAGGTAAAAATATGTTTGGGAACACTTAGGTCCAAGATCCAAAAGTCTTGGACCGAGATAGAAAAACTAGACACAAAAATATATAGAAGCGCGCCCTTGGCACGTCGTGCCAGGGGCGCGGATCATCTCTGCAATTCATATTTTTGTGATTTTTAAATTTTGCTACGGTTTCTCTTATATTGGGATTAGACCATTGTACCCCTAATTTTGATCCCCTGAATAAGAATATGAAGTTAGATTTTTGATATCGCGCGTGGATTTTAAGATATAGGGAATTCAAAATTCCAAGCATTTTGAGGCACATTTTCACGCACTTTGTCGTTTCACCGAGTGAGCCACTGAACATGCTAGTTAACTAAGGGCCAAAAGAAAATTAGGTAGCATAATGCCTGCAAAACTAAGCCTGGACCGTTTAAGTCATGACCTGGTCAACAACAAACCAGGTATGTCAAGATAGGTAAACCAAAATGATAACATACTAGCTAGCCTACAAGGCTGCACCAACAGAGGTACTGGCAGACACATTATATATACATGTCAATTCTATGAAAGTAGACTGAAAGGCACAAAATAGACAACACAAAAATAATATGTCCACAATAGCCTCTAAGAGAACCACTTATACTGTCGGGACAGGGCCCCGACTATACCCAACTGTACAACAAAAAATAAGCATCGTATGAAGGCTCCCAGAAGAGGTGGATCTTACTAACTCACAGCTGAACTGGGCTCCTAGTGGATAGGTAAATCAGAACCCCTACCTGAACTTGCACGCATGAAATGAAATACAACGTCCCCAGGCAAAAGGACGTCAGTACGAATAAACATGTACAGATATGTAAGGCAGGAAGTAAAATTATAGATAACTATAGTAAAAAGGGAATTTTAGAAATACCACCTCTAAGCAAAATTTAGATTACCTTCATATTCAATAAATTACCTCCTAGTGATCGAATATGCATGGTATGCTTGAGTAATTGCATGTCGTGAATACATATATTTAGATGTAAAAGAATGACATACCCAACCAATTGCTAGCAATGGTGGTCCTTTCCCGTATGAAACCGGAATCATCTCTGCCAACCTATGGCCATTTGTACCATATACATATATATAATCATTTAGGCAAATAGGCCCCAAACCTTCGATTATAGCTCAAAGTTCATGCATAACGTGGCATGTATGATATGATTAATGAATGCACATAGTAGTCCACCACATATATTTTAGCCAATCTTGGCTCATTGGTACACTTATTCTCATAGCATCATAATCATTATCGTAGCATATATACATGACACGTAGGATCTTATATGTCTTTTGAATAAGTTTGACAACTTAACTCAACACTTAGAATGAGGCCTTAACTCTTAAAATGTTCATAATAGTTCTAAACATAATGCTTATACTTGGTCCAATATTGATTAGTGACAGAAAATATTGAAAAAGAATCAAGTGTCTTAGTGGTTTAAGTAGGAGCATTGCACTGAACAATACTGGAAATCAACATGTTACTTGTTAAGTTCTTTATCTTTGTTTTTAGTTTGAAAAAGGACTGATTATGAGTCCTACATTCCCTTCATAGTCTATATTTATTTTAATGGAACTAAACTAAGAAGAGAAACACCTTGAACAAATAGATAGGTAGCCAAGAAGCCCGATAAAATGATATATTGATATCGAATGTCCAGTTTAAGCAAACAAATAGAAGGTTACCTTAATACCATCATGAAAATAACTCACCTGCAATCCCACTGCCTTGCAAAAAAGGTATTTCTAGCAACAAAATAGTAAGATATCATATTTAACGTTCTGGGAAACTTCCCAGATTTCGTGCTAAAATGAGGGACGGAGCTTAGCCTAAACATACCTCTCCAACGATCGCCTAATTGCCCAAAATTCCTTCATGAAAGTTGTTCCATACATCCTAAGCTTTGCAACAACTATATTTACAAAACTTATAACCACCTATAAATAATTCATAATTGAGCATTAATCGACAGATTTTCCATATAGCATTTTCACGAGGAAACGTGCATAAAACTTTATAAAAATGATCGTAAAGGAGCCCCAAAATTATTATCTAAACAGTCTAGTTGAAATCAACAATAACCAGTAAGAACACTATTTTTACAGCCAAAAAACAGCCCCAAACACATCTAAATAGTAGGTGAAAGTAAGTGCAAAGCGTAAGGCACATATTTCTAAGCACATGGATGAATTTTAACAGTAAAAAACGTGAAAAACTCAGCTAAATCACTTGGAGACCTTGAGAGAACTTTATCTTCAGTTTATGTTATGTTTTGGGATGAAAGAAGACTGATTTAAGCTTTACAAAGCTCAAATTAGCCGACATCTAGGTGGATTGACCCGAGCTGGTGCATGAACTAGTTTCCTGTTCGGCCAGTCCCAGTAAAATGGTCATAATATTTTACTCTGAGCTTGGTTTGTGCAATGCTATTCAAACTAGACTCATAGATCTTCAATTTGATGTGCTATGAGCCTTCTAACTCCTTATATTTTGGGAGATATGACCTGACACATTTGACCCAAATTTAAGAAGGATTTCTTAATGAAACTTATGGTAACTTTGGTCAACCTTTATCTTGCAACTTTCTTGATAACAAAACTTAATGTATGAACTTTTTGCTATTAAATTAACCTTTAAAGATCTATTATTAGCAAATTATACACTTTTAGTCCCCTCAGAAAAGTGAAAGTGAATCTAAACCTTCCAAAAAGTGCGATGTGCCACTCGGGCCATTTCTTTAATCCCAAATGTGTATTTAGGGGATTGCTTTGTCTTGAAACTTTAATTCCTTGATGTTAAAACTTATAGGTAGCGATATTATCCTTAGGTGATACCAAAATCACATATTACTTATGTAACATGCCACACTATTTATATTATAGAAGATGGAAAACATGGGGTCTCATTGTCTCCCCCTTAAGAAAATTCATTCACGAATGTATCCATAAAACTCATTGGTTGCATTACCTTCTACTAAAAAATATTATATATTAGGATATATTTATTTATCTTGAAAACCATAAATCGACTTCAAAAAAAATCCAAATACTAAGCTTCGTATAGCTATTCCGCGACAAAACATATAAGTTATACTTCCAACTCCTTTAAAATTTAGGTTATTGGAAAAAAAAGAGGATAACTAACTCACATTAATTTGCAAGTAGTTTGGGGTAATTATTCATCATTTCTCTTTTTTTTGTTTCCCAAGTTATTTCCTCAATTTTATTGTTCCGCCATAACACTTTTGCGGAGGCTACTTCTTTATTTCAAAGTTTTCTTATGTGTCGATCTAAAATAGCCACAGTTACCTCCTCATAAGACAATTCTTAAGCAACATGGATATTCTTAGTGTGAGTAATACGTGAAGGGTCTCCAATGCACTTCTACAACATCAATATATGAAACACTGGATGGACTGTACCCAATTCGATGGCAAATCAAGCTCGTATATAACCTTGCCAATCTTTTGAATAATTGTATATGATACAACATACCTAGGAATGAGATTTTCTTTCTTTCTAAATCGCATGATTCCCTCCATAGGTGATACTTTTAAGAAGGCTCAATCTTTTACATCAAACTCTAAGTCTTGTCGTCAAACATCTGTATAAGACTTCTACTGACTTTGGGCTGTTGCAATTAGTCTTGAGTAAGTTTCAATTTGTCCATCGCTTATTGAACTACATTATCACCTATCAACTTTGCCCCTCCAACCTCAAACCAACCAATCGGCAACCTACACCTTTGCACGTATAGTACTTCATAAGAAGCCATTTGAACACTAGCTTGGACGTTATTGTTATAAGCAAACTCGATAAGAGGTAGATGTTCACTTGTCCTTTGTTTAAAGTCTGGAACATAGTTACGTAACATATCCTTGACAATTGGAATGGTATGCTTTGTCTGTCTATCAATCGGTTGATGAAAAATGGTGCTAAGATTTAGTTGAGTGCCTAGACACTTCTAAAAAAAGACTTCCAAAAATGTGTTGTAACTTGAGCCCCTGGATCAAAGATAATAGATAATTGAGCTTCATGAAAGTGAACAGACCCTTAAATGTAAAACATCGCATAACCCCCCACTCAATATATCATTCTTACTAGCGAGAAATGAGCAGATTTTGTCAGTCTGTATATGATTACCTAAACGAAGTCATACCTACTCAGAGTATGAGTCAACCCAGTGATGGAGTCCATATTTATGTTTTCCTATCTTCATAGCGAAAAATCAGTATACTTAGCTAGGCTTCCGGGTCTCTGATGTTCTATTTTAACATACTGGCAACTAGGGCATTAGGCTACCATCTTGTCAATATCTTTTTCATGCCATTTCACTAAAAAATCTATTATAGGTCTCGATACCTTATTTTTTATTGCTCTATGATGAGCCGAATATCTAGGAAAATAGGCCTTAAAAAGAATTTTGGTAAGGAGACCTCTAATTTTTGGCACACATAAGAGGCCTTGGTACGGAAGGACTCCATCTCAAGTTAGCTTGAACAGAGGATGTTATTGTTGTGGAATGCTTTCCATTAATGTCATACGGTCAGGATCCTCATGTTATTGCTTTTCTTACTTCAGCTACAATGGACGATATTTGTTGTATTTTGAACAATTACAATTCCATCCTCTGTATCGACTAATTGTATCAACAATCTAGCTAGATGAGTTAGATCTTTTGTAATTTTAGCCTTATTAGTTCAAAATGGCTTAGAGTTCCCATAGACTTCCAGCTAAGTGCATTAGCAACAACATTAGCTTTACTGGGATGCTATAAAACATCAAAATCGTAGTCTTTTAATAATTTTAGTCACCTCCTTTATCATAGGTTCAACTCCTTCTGCTGAAATAATTATTGGAGGTTCTAGTGGTCGGTAAAAATATCAACATGAACTCTGTATAAATAATGTCACCAAATTTTTAAGGCAAAAACAACGACAAGGAGCTCAAGATCATCGATAGGATAGTTTTATTCATGCTTTCGCAACTATCTCAAAGCATATGCAATAGCTCTACCATGCTGCATAAGAACACAACCTAGGCCAATTCTCAATGCATCATAATATACAATATAGCCATTGGTTACATTCAGAAGAGCCAAGACAGGTGCGGTGGTAAACCTTTTCTTTAGTTCTTGAAAACATTGTTCACATGCTTTAGTCCACTAAAACTTAGTTAATTTATGCATCAATTTCGTTAGTGGTGCAGACATAGAGGAGCATCCTTCAGCAAACCTTCTATAATATTCTACCAGCCCAAAATACTATGGACCTCTATCGGATTTAAAGGTCTCAGTCAGGCCATCACTGCTTTATTTTTCTGGCTAGCGACCTTGATACTATAGGAGCTATTCTACAGTGAGGAATGGATATAGGTTGCATATCAGGAAGAAAATCTATAGCAAAATTGATATCCCTTTCAGAGGGGAATCCCTGGAAGTTTATCAAGGAATATCATCGGGCATTCATTCACAATAGGGATTGACTAAAAGGTAAGTTGCTAATATATATGTGCTATCTTCAAATAATGGTAACATGCACTTGGACCCTTTCTACGCTTCCCACAATGAAGCTTACAACATTGTGCACATGGAGGAGTATGTTGTCTCATTTGTGCAGACGCTCCTATTGACGGCTCTCAAGATGGCCTGATGTTATGACCTTAGAGATTCAAGACAAGAGGTCGTACGGCGCTAGTCAGTTTGCCTATGATTCTTGCCCAAACTTACAAACACTAGCAAGCCTTCCAACTTTGGATCGCTAAGGGAACGCTAGATTAAGAAGACAAAGAGCTTCCAAGAAGGAAGAACTTTGATTAACTTGGGAATGCTTTACAAGGCTTGAGATTGCTTGATTATTACTTGATGCCAAATTAGAATCCTATGAGGGGTATTTATACTAAGCCCCCTTCCTAATGGACGGCTAGGATTAATTTAATATTACAAGCCCAGAAACTTCCTAAGAAATATCTAGATATTTATACATACATATCTAAGATATTTAGGCAAGTTGGCTGCCCAAAAAAGTTCTACACATATCTAGAAATTTTTGGGACTCTCTAGTGCAATCTTCAATGTTATGCAGCATTCTAGGGAGTTTGGGGTCTTTTGGACCATTTCGGGTGTGCTTTCTGTGCTGTTTTGGGCAGAATTAAAGGTGGGTCGTGTTGGGCTGCCCACCTCATGTTACGACGACCTCGGTGCAATGCTATCATAGGAACTCCTTTTCTTCCACCTTCGGGCTGCTGCATCTCCATATGCCATCCCTTTGTGGTCTTTGCTGGAGTTTGCTTCCTTCGTATTCCTGAGTCGCCCTACTGCAAGTGACTGTCCTTCAAAATCCTTGGCTTTCTTCGGTGATTCCTCCTGTGCCATCTTCTCTTCTTCGTGGGTGTGGCACACGTTAATGGCGGCTTATCCTGGAACCCCTCCACAAGTCGCATGGCCAACATCTGTACCTGTCCCTTTGACTTGTGCTTCTATACTAAGGGCACCATGAAGTTGCAGTCCTTCTCAAAAATCACAAGTCGTTGGAAGTAAGGACTGATTGCTGCAGGGCACTTCCGAAAAAATTCCTGCCCAAGGACAACATTAAAGAGATCAACTGGCGTGACATGGAAGTTGGTATTACTATGCCACTTTCCTAGCACTATATTGACTCCGCGAGCAATGCCACACACTGGAGTCATTAGCGTATTAACCGTCTTAAGTCGCGCATCGCTTGGGCTATATATCTATCCGAACTTGTTTGCCGCGGACTTGGTCATGATGTTGACCTCTGCGCCTGTGTCGTCTAAGGCACGAGCGGGTCGCCCAGTGATCATCATGTTGACGTATTGTGCCTTTCCTTCCATCCGCTTTCCTGGCTGATGCATGATAGCTCTGCATAGCCCAATCACGCCCAACTGCATCGTGTCCGAATCCTCCCCTGATTTGAGTGCTTTACCTTCTGCTTTCGGCTCCTCCTGTTCACGAAATATGGCACTAAGTTTCTTCAGCTTGGGGCACTTGAAGTAATGGTGTAGCCCCCCGCACATATAACACTTGTGCTCTCTTCTAGGCAGAGCCTCGCCCTCATTGTTGCCCTGTCGCTCGATCCTCCTGTTCTCAGGTCTGCTGGGATCATGACCCCTGGGATGTGGCTGCCAGCCCCGGCCTCTGCCAACGTCTCCCCCATTATGGTCATGACTCTTGGGTTGTGGCTGCCAACCCCGGCCTCTGCCACCATCTCCCCCACCGTGGTCATGACTACTATCCGGGTTGTCTCCTTGATCCTTCTCTTGTCTGTCAAGTCGAGAATCCATCAGGGCCTCTGCCTGGGTGACAGCCTCATCAAAGGTGGAAACCTGCCGGCGCTCCAGCTCCATCCTAGCCCAACCCTGTAATCCGTCCATAAAGTGGAACAACATGTCTTCCTCCGTGAGGTTGGGAATTTGAAGCGTGAGCATTGTGAACTCCTTTATGTAGGCCATCATGCTGCTTGTTTGCCTCAAACCCCTAAGCCTTCTTTTGCCTTCATTGACGACATTGCTTGGGTAGAAGGTCTTTTGAACTCTGACTTAAATTGCTCCCATGTATTGAGAGTGCAGAGTCCCTTGCCTATCTCGACCTCCTTTTGCTTCCACCACAACATAGCCATCTCTGTCAGGTATACCACAGCCAAGTTGATTTTTGTATCGTCGTCCCTTATCCTATTGCATTTGAAGTAATTCTCCAAATGCCACAGAAAATTCTCCACCTCTTGCGCATCTCGTGCACCCTTAAAGACTGGTGGCTTGGGAGCTTCGATTTTGGCTTCTATTTCCCCGGTAGTCCGCATGCATCTCCCATCGATCACTCCTTCTTCTAGCGCCTTCATCTTGGCACCCATGGCCTCCATGGACTCGGCCATGCCCTTCATTGTGGCGCTCATGGTCTCCATTTTGCTAAGTGCCTCTGCGAGTCGGCATTCTAAGGACGTGATCGTCTCCCTCAGCTCGTATACCGCCAACTGCTGACCATCTAACTCCTTATGGATGTGCTCATTCTGCTCCAGGGTGAGCTCCTACAGGCCCTTAAATCTGCCATCAAACTCATTCGTGCGATGGCCTAAGAATTCTACTGCACGTCGGGTAGTATCGACCCTCTCGACCCATCCTTTGCCGAGAAGGATGTCGGAGGCATCCTAGTCTCATTCATCGTCGCTCAACTCTGCTGCAGAAGGGGAGTGGGTTTTGATAGCTTCACTTGGTGTCGAATCTGCCGGCACCTCCTCAGCCTTCTTGGAGCCTTTCTTCAGCTTGCGCTTCTTGCCAGCATCCAGCATAACGTTGGAGGTGGTGGCGTGAATGTTTCCTTCGCTTGCCATGCTTTCCTTAGTTCAAACCTGTCTCTGATACCAATTTGTTACGACCTTAGAGATTCAAAACAAGAGGTCGTATGGTGCTAGTCGGTTTGCCTAAGATTCTTGCCCAAACTTGCAAACACTAGCATGCCTTCCAACTTTGGATTGCTAAGGGAACGCTAGATTTAGAAGACAAAGAGCTTCTAAGAAGGAAGAAATTTGATTAACTTGGGAATGCTTTACAAGGCTTGAGATTGCTTGATTGTTACTTGATGCCAAATTAGAAGCCTATGAGGGGTATTTATACTAAGCCCCCTTCCTAATGGACGGCTAGGATTAACTTGATCCAATGGCTAATATTACAAGCCTAGAAACTTCCTAAGAAATATCTAGATATTTACACATAAATATCTAAGATATTTAGGCAAGTTGGCTGCCCAAAAATGTTCTACACCTATCTAGAACTTTCCGGGACTCTCTAGTGCAATCTTCAATGTTCTGCAGCACTGTAGGGAGTTCCGGGGTCTTCCGGACCATTCCGGGCGCGCTTTTTGCACTATTTTGGGCAGAAATAATAACAATTAAATCCTTGGCCCTGTATCTGTGGCAGGTAAATACCTACTGATGGAGGTGGATATAGGTGAAAAGGAGGCCTAAAATCACCTCGTGGCTCCCTATAAGATCCCATAGTACAAGCCCTATTATTCTTCTCCCTATATCTAGGGTTCTCCCGAATTTGACGAGGAAGGTCCTCTGTAGTCTAAGCTAAAGCCTGTATATAGGAAATATCGACACCATCCTGTAAAGAGGTTATCCTGCAGTATATGATCAAATAATCCCCTAAACTCTCCACATAATGATGAACTCTGGCACTCATGGTACGTACAATATCTAGTGCATATCTGGCCAAAGAATTGAACCTAAGGCTATACTCCTTTACACTCATATTCCCCTTCCTCAAATTGATAAACTGGTCATGACGGGCCTCCCAAACCTCCCGTGGCAAGTAATGAGCTAAAAATGCCTTAGAGAAGTCCTACCACTTTGTTGGTGGAGCATCAGCCCCTCTAGATCTCTCCCATGCCTCGTACCACAAGATGGCAACATCACGTAGTCGAAAAGTAGCCAACTCCACTGCCACAATGACAAAGGCATGCATCACCCTCAATACTATATACATATGGTCTAAAAAGTCTTGTGGGTCCTCAGTGGGACTAGACCCTATAAATTCTAGAAGGGACAAGTGAAGAAAATTTTGTACCTTTGAGCTTTCTATTTGATCCCTCGTGGTGTATACTCTCAGCTCTAGTTGTATCTGATGAATAGAAACTATCCTAGTTAGTAGCCAAACAGCCTCTTTCATCCTCTATTCCCCAGTCATGGGTGGGGCTAGGGTACTACATTTTCTTGTGCCCTAACAAGTGTTGGTGAATTTGCTACCGCGGGCACTGGAGATTTTCTATGTACCTCAACAGGGAATATATCCACCTGACCTGGCAAAGGACAATTGGTACCTTCTCTTGGATCCATACATATCTCACATTGTGCCTTTTCTTGAGCATAGGTAGCCCATTAAATGAAAACAACATAGCACGATTTAAGATTTTATATGCTCCTATAACTTTGATCTATGCTTGAGTGAAAGAATGTAACCATCCCTAAATGCCTCGTAGCCTCTTGATTATAAGTGTGGTGCACAACACACCCATAAGCAAGACTTTACTAAACACGGCATTGTGGACTCCCTGGGACACGACCTACTCTGATACCATATTTGTCACAAACCAAAAAGAGGGGAGGCGCGACTGGCACTTGATACTGTTATTGGCCGAGTAAGCCATTAAACATGCTAGTAAGCTATCTAAGGGGAAAAAGAAAATTAGGCAGCATAATGCCTGAAAAACTAAGCTTGGACTGTTTAGGTCATGACCTGGTCAACAACAAATCAGGTATATCAAGATAGTTAAACCCAAATGATAACGTACTAGATAGTCTACAAGGCCGCACCAACAGAGGTACTGGCACGTACACTATTTATATACATGTAAATTATATGACTGAAGACCAAAAGGCAAAAAAAACCAACACAGAATAAGATGTCCACAATAGCGTCTAAGGGAACAACTTATACTGCCGGGACAGGTCCTTGACTATACCCAACTGTACAACAAAAAGTAAGCATCCTGTGAAAGCTCCCAGAAAAGGTGGAGATTACCAACTCATAGCTAAACTGGACTCCTAGTGGAGTGGTAAATCAGAATTCTTACCTGACCTGCACGCACGAAATAAAATACAGCATCCCCAGGCAAAGGGACGTCAGTACGAATAAATATGTATAGATATGTAAGACAGGAAGTAAAATCATAGATAACTGTAGCAAAAAGGGTGTTTTTGAAATACCACCTACAAAATAAAATTCAGATTACCTTCTGTTCAATATGTTGCCTCCTAGTGATCAAATATGTATGGTATGCTCGAGTAATCACATATCCTGAATACATACATACATACATACATACATACATATATATATATATATATATATAAAGAGAGAGAGAGAAGTGAAACAAAC
>JAOTQR010046273.1:0-14940 GCA_025774065.1 Solanum ossicruentum
TTTCCTTCTTAGAGGCTTTGTAGACTGTGTAAGCCAATATGTAGTCATGTCTCGTACTTTAGACACTGTGGCCCCAATGGCCTAGCTCTAAGCATCTCCTTTAAACTCGTTAAAACCATATTTCTCCTTAGAAGCTTGCCAAACATAGATGTCACTTAATGCAAAACGGTTAGATATAAGTTGGTTCTCTCGAGCTTTATCGGCAACGGGTGCCAGTCCGCCCTAACCAGACTTTGGGGCGTGACAACTTGACTCATAAAAAAACTCATCAACTAATAACTCAACTCAAGTCATGTAAGCTTAAAGTTTAAAATCATGTTTTGAAAATAGACTAGTGCTATGCAACTCAATTTAAAACATTATATGCCCAATCAGGTGTTGCTTGGGAGTTTCTCTTAACCGACATCCAATCCTTTCACCTTTATTTTGGTGATGCACAACGAAGGTGACGTCGTTGCCATGTCCGCCTAATACTTACCAAGGTAAAGGACGATCAAACCTCTCTTAGATCCAAAGTAACATCCATTATTTTAGGACATGAGTTGCCCGAATCAACAGTGCAACAATCCCAGGCTGGCAACATAGTTTGAGGTTACTGTAGTGACCTACTCGCTTCTATATTGGTTTTCAATACTCCTCTCAAGAATAAAATATGCTCATGCTAATCAACTTGAATCTCTTCTTACCATGTATTCTCCAATCAAACTCGACTCAATAACTTAACAGTTCAATAAGAACCATCAATCATGCATGAAATCAAGACTCTCACTCAAACTCAAACAGTCATCTGGACTCCATCAATCATACTCATTACATACAATATGTAAGGTGCTCATTAGATTTGCATGTATACAGGTAATATGTTCCTCATGCTTAAGTTACTTAACTCAGACAATCACAGTTGTGGTCTCAATTCTGTCATATTGGACCTGGAGTTGGTCAAGGGACTGCTGCGGGTTAAGCTGTAGAGGGTATCGCGAGACAACCTGAGGCAGAGGGAAAAATACGAGGTACGCTGTTGCTTAGTCTAGCTTTTATGGAAGCTTTAACAATTTATGGATTGGTTGTAGCATTAGCACTTTTATTTGCAAATCCTTTTGTTTAATCTTAATGCAATAAAGGTTATACATATATATTGATGTAAGTTAGGGTTCATCATGTCAAATGAAGTTTGATACTTAAATTTCATATAACCAGCAAGAAATCAATTCCTTCATAATTAGGCATGAAAACTCAAAATAAATACAAGCAACTCAAAGATTAGTATCAAGGAATTTTCAATATTCTACTCTTATTCATAAAATTGACTCAAGTAGATGAAAGGACGAGTGAACAGACTCATTCCAATGCTCTAGAAAGCCTCACACACCTGAAATTTCGAAGAATGGTCATCTTTTAGACAATCTTTAACCATGTGCTCAGAACCATAGTTTTTTCCCTTCCTCGACACTCTCAAGAATCTTAAGTGTTTAATAATGAGTAATACTCTTAGGGTACTAATAAGGGGTCTCAAACAAGTTCAAAATGTCATGGGTTTTAATTAAAAAGGATAGGAAAATACAAAAATATCTGTCTTAAAAACTATCAAATGGAATTACGAGACCCATCTATAGGTCGTGGTTCCTCTTACGGCCTATAAGTGGCCTCTTGTAGAGGGGAGTGCCCAAATTTTGGGTTACTAGAAATTGAACATAAGATCTACGAAACCCCTTTCTGCGGGCAGTAAAATGAATGACGAGCCTTCCTCTAAATCGTAGCTCAAGTTCTAAAAATGTTGATTTCTTGAATCATCAAACCACAAAACCCATTCTATATCTCATGGATAGAATTATGGTCTATAGAAGGACTTGTACATGTGCCTCGGACTAAGAAAGATTTCTTAAGTCATATGGACAACTATGAGGTTCCCATCTACAGGTCGTAGATCACTCTACGGATCGTAGTTGACCCTTTATGGTTTCTCCCAGTGACTTTGCTCAGTCATTTTCTGAACCTCTCTTGGGCATTTACAATAGACTTGGTGGAATGAATTTGGGCGTGTTAAATTTATCTCCCCCTTGGAATCATTCGTCCTCAAATGAAGAATAATCGAGGAACCTAGTTAAAGCATGAATCTTATCATAGACTTGAAAAATCAAACAGTTTCACAATTCACTCATGCAATCAATCAATTAGGTAATCAAGTAAGTAAATAATCAACAAATCAAACCAATCATCAATAGGACTTTGGGACTCTATCGCCATTCAAACTGGGAATAGAAAGAAACTCAAACAATATGAATGAATCATTACCATAAAATCTCTCCTCATTAATAGGCAGGAATAAATGAGGGTACTTAGCCTTCATATCCTCTTCAGCTTCCCAAGTAGCTTCTTCTACAAATTGATTTCTCCATAACACCTTGACAGATGCAATCTCTTTGGCCGTCAACTTGAGAACATGACGATCAAGGATTTGAATGCGGATCTCCTCATAGCTCAAACTATATTTAACTCTTATAATTTCAACAGACACAACTAACAGCGGATCTCCTAAATACTTCTTAAGCATGAAAATATGAAAGACCAGATAGATGGCCTCTAACTCTTGTGGTAGTTCCAACTCACAAACTACATTACCTACCATTTTTATAATCTAGTAAGGCCCAATATACCTTGGACTCAACTTTTCTTTCTTCCCAAAATGCATTACACCCTTCATGGGTGATACCTTCAAATATACTCAATCGTTGACCTCAAAATCTAAGTCTCTTCTCCTAACATCGGTATAGTATTTCTATCGACTATGTGCAGTCTTCAATCTCTTTTGTATGATCTTCACTTTCTCCATGGCTTGGTAAGCCAAGTTTGGCCCAATAACTTTGCCTCACCTACCTCGGACTATCAATCGACGATCTTCATCTCCTTCCATAAAGTTCCTCGTATAGAGTCATCTGAATACTTGAATGGAAACCGTTATTATAGTTAAACTCAATTAGAGGCAAATGGTCATCCTAATTACCTTGAAAGTCAATGACGTAAGATCTCAACATATCCTTCAAAGATTGAATTATGTGTGCTGCCTAGCCATTAGTATGAGGGTGAAAAGTAGTGCTAAGGTACACCTTTGAACTTAAGTCTTTTCAGAAAGATCTCCAAAATTGAGTAGTGAATTGAGCCCTCTTATGTGAGATGATAGACAAGGGAACTTCATGTGATCTGACAATCTCTCTTATATATAATCAGGCATAATTTTTTGTAGTGTCGGTTGTCTTTACTGTCAAAGAGTGCACAGATTTTGTCATCCTATCAACTGTTATCTAAATTATATCATGTTGTCTGCGAGATCTCGATAAGCCTTTGGTGAAGTCCATGTTAATCATCTCCCACTTTTATTTTGGGATCTCAAAGTTTTTAGCTAATGGCCTTCAGTGCTCAACTTTAACTTGCTAGTAGTTCGGTCACTTGGAAACAAACTTGACAATGTCTCTTTTCATCTCATTCTAACAATAAACTTCCATCAAGTCATGGTACATCTTAGATGAGCCTGAATAGATCAAATATTTAGAGTTGTGAGCTTCCTACATGATCCACTCGAGTATGTCATCAACATTTGGGACATATAATCTGCCTTGATATCTCAATACCCTATCTCTCCCTTTGGCGAAAGCCATCACCTTCTACTTATGTACATCTGCCTTCAATTGCAGTAAGATAGGGTATTGGTCTTGCTTCTCTTTCACCTCTACTGCTAAAGATGATGCAGACCTAGTATGCACAAAAAACCTCCTTCACCAGATTCATCTAGTTGAACTCCCATACGTGCCAGTCTGTGAACCTCTTTAGCTAGCTCATTTTTCTCCACTTCAACATGGGAGGTACTTCTCATGGATAACCTACTAAGAGCATCAGCAACCACGTTAGCCTTACCTGGTAGAGGATGCTCATGTCATAGTCTTTCAGCAATTCAAAACAACTTTTCTGCCTATAATTAAGCTCCTTCTGGGTGAATACATATTGAAGGTTCTTATGGTCTATGAATACATCGCCATGTGCTCCATATAAGTAGTGGTGCCATAACTTAAAAGCAAACACCATAATTGCCAGATATAAGTCATATGAAAGATAATTCTTCTCATGCACCTTGAGTTGCCTCGAACCATAAGAAACGACTTTACCCTTCTGCATCAATACGCATCTCAATCCCACTCTTTAGCCATCATAATAGATGATAAATCCGTCAGTGACTTTAGGCAAAGTCAATAATGGGGCAATGGTTAACCTTGTTTTCAACTCCTAGAAACTCCTCTCGCACTTATCAAACCATTGAAACTTGACCTTCTTCTGAGTTCGTCTAGTCAACAATGAGGATATGGAAAAGAACCCATCAACAAATTAGTGGTAGTAACCAGCCAAATCTAATAAACTTCTTATATCCATTGGTGAGGTTAGTCTAGGCTAGTTCTTAACCACCTCAATCTTTTGAGTGTTCACTCGTATGTCATCGCTCAAAACTACATGGCCTAAGAATGCCACTGGTTTGAGACAAAACTCATACTTCAAAAATTTTGCATACAACTCATTATCCTTGCGCATCTATAGGGAAATCCTAAGGTGATTAGCATGCTCCTCCTCATCTTTGGAATACACCAAAATATCATTAATGAACACAAACACCAATATGTTAAGGTATTATCTGTATACTTGTTCATCAAGTCCATGAAGGTTGCAGGTGCATTTGTCAACCCAAAGTACATTCCCAAAAATTCGAAGTGACCATATTGGGTTTGAAAAATAGTCTTAGGGATCTCATATTCTCTAACTTTCAACTGGTGATAGCCGAATTTGAGGTCTACCCTAAAGAAACAGTGGCACCATGAAGTTGGTCAAACAAGTTGTCAATCCTTAAAAGGGGATACTTATTCTTGATTGTTACCTTATTCAACCAACGAGAGTCAATGCATATTGTGAGAGAATTATCCTTCTTTCTCTAACAACCCATCTTGAGATGATATGTCCCACATCGGCAAACACATGAGAGATGTTGGTTATACAAGTAAAGGACTAGTCTATATACTGTGAGGCACCTTTTGGGGTGAGCCCAAAGAAACAAATCTGTGATGGGCTAGGCCCAAGAGCAGACAATACTTCACAATGTTGGATCAGCTCGTTACAGGTGGTATCAAAGCCACTCTTGTGTCAGCCTTGTTGATATGAGTCAAAGTTCAACTGAGTTTAGGAAAATCCCGATGAGGCGGGGGATACCTCAGTGCTGAGTCTAGGCGAATCCCATGCAGTGGGCAAACCTCAGCAAGGACGCTGAGTCCATAGAGGGGGTGATGTAACAAACCATCTTGAGATGAGATGTCCCATATCAGCAAAACACAGAAGAGATGTTGATATATAAGTAAAGGACTGGTCTATATACTGTGAGGTGCCTTTTGGGGTAATCCCAAAGAGATAAATTCGTGATGGGCTAGGCCCTAGAGCGGATAATACTTCACAGTGTTGGGATAGATCGTTACACTTTCTCACTACTAGAACTAGAGCATCCCACAGAGAGACACTCGGTCTAATAAAGCCCTTCTCTAGTAAATCTTTCAACTATTCTTTACACTTAGTGGGATCCATTCTATATGGTGGAATAGAGATAGGTTGAGTGTTAGGAAGAACATCAATTCTGAAGTCAATCTCCCTATCAGAAAGGATACCAGGCAGATCATCAAGAAACACTTTAGGAAACTCATTCAAAACTGGGATGGACTCAAGGGTAAGAGGCTCAAAATTGTCAAACCTAACTCATACGAAGTGATAGATACATTCCTTAGAGATTAGCTTCTTGTCCTTAAGGTAGGAACTGAAGTTACGCTTAGGTTAACATAATTACCCTTCCACTCTAAGACTGATTTATTCAAAAATTAGAATTTTACAGTCCAGGTCCTACAATCAATAGAGGCATAATAGTCATGAAGCTAATCCATGCTAAGGATCACATCGAAATCCACCATCTCCAACTCTATAAAATCCACTAAGGTATACCTATGATAGACAAACACCATATAATCTGTATAAGTCCTTTTATCTATGATAGACGCACCAACAGGTGTGTAGATAGCAAAAGGCTCAAGCACATACTCAGAAAGAATTTCAAATCTACTTGCCACATATGGCGTCACAAATGATAGAGTTCCACCCAAATCAAGCAATGCATAATGGTCAAAAGTAAAAACTTGAAGCATATACGTCACAATATCTGTGTAGCCTCTTGGTCTTGTCAATTGCCTATCACTCATGGATAGTTTATTCCACCGCCTATCCCTAGTGCAGCACCTCTCTTATTTCCTTTGGCTAGTGGTACTATAATAGAGGATTGTGCCTTATTGCCCCACATTGGACATTTTTTCTAGAAATGACCCATTTGGCCACACTTGAAACAACATTCCCTCCCTCTCTGCACTCTCTCAGATGCATCCTACCATATTTCCCACAAGGTGGCTTCCCTTTCGAACTAAGGATCATACTAGACTGAGACTGAGGATCCAGTGCTTTGGAGTTCTTTTGACTTTGGGACTTATGATCATACTTATTACTCGAAGCTAGTGTACTGGATAAGGATGATGCATAGCTATTAGATCTCTTCTTGAAGTCGGACTTGTCTCTTTTACTCTACTTAGCTTGGTTAGGCTTAGCCCCAACTGACTTAGCATTATTACTTAGATGCTCCTCCCTGTCCCTCTTCTTATCCTTCTCTAGTTGTTATGCATAACCATAAGCCTGGAGATATCCATGCTTGGGATTGGTAATGTCGCCTTGCGCTCTTTCTTCACATGCTTGCGCAGCCTAGATATAATCTTTCTCATTCTTTCTCTTATGTCTTGGACCATCTCTGGAGCAATACCTAGATAGCTGGATGAATGTGAGGTGGAATTCTTTGACTATCAACCTCTCTTGCTTCAAGTTCACAAACTCTCCAATCTTCGCCTCCCTCAACTCCTTGGAAAGAATTGATCAAGGAAGGCATTCTTGAATTCACTCCATTCAACAAGCTCAGCATCCTACCTCGACCTTGCTCCCATTGGTTGTACAAGACATTTTCCATATCTTTAAGTTGATACAAAACAAGTTCAACTCCCTCAATCTCAGTCGCATGCATGGCTTTCGAGACTTTCCACATCTCATGAATGAAGTTCCTGGAGTCTTCCTCAACCTTAGCTCTTGTGAAGACTGATGGGTTCATCCTCAGGAAATCTCTAAGTTTGGTTGCATCAGTTGGCTCTTCAGAGCTAGAATTAGGAGTTTGTGAACTCTGATTCCCACTCTAGGCAGCTACTAACTAGGTGTGCATGGTGATAGCTCTTTTGAAATCAGCCTTTATAGTAGAAGAAGGTGGAGCAGTAGGTATCTGTGGAACTCTAATGGCTCTAGTTGGTCAACCCGACCCCTTGTATCCATCTGAGTAAGAACTTCTAAAGTAGGATTCTTAGTATTGCCAGCTGGGGTATCTCTTTAGGTGGGGTATGTTTAGGTGGCATGATCTGAAAATGCGTAATGCACGAATTAGAAAAGGGGTTTATAGAGTTAAACTCTATCGCATGAACTCATAACATCAAAGAAGTGTAACAATCCTAATGTCCCGTCAACTCTCCCTTATAAAGTGTGGTGCATAACATACTCATAAACAAGACTCTACCAGACACGACTTCATATACTCCCTAGGACACTTGAACCCTCTGTTCTGATACCAAGTTTTTCATGCCCAGGAAAGGTACCCATAGCGTGGCTGGAACTTGAAGAACTATTGATGATTTCCTATGAGAATCACCTGGCCTCTTCATCACCACACTCAACAACGGAATAATACTCAAGAAAGACTATCAATTAAATTAAAAAATCTCTATCAATAATAGTTTCCAATGAACGAGAATTGGAAATGAATAACAATCGACAATCCTCTACTCACTATCTATGAAGTCTCTACTTGACTATCTAGATGGTACCATGACAAGCCATAGCTATCCCAATCAAATAAAAATAATAATATTCAAATAAAAGACAGAAGAGCTCTGCTGAATAGCAAGAAGGGCTCACTAAAATCTGGAAGTGAGAATTTGGACCATAATGGTGTGCTGGCTGAATTCCTCCATCACCTATATCTACATCATTAATGATGCAGACCTAAATAGATGTCAATTTATGAAATACTTATATGTAAAAGAGCTAGAGGAAATAAGTAGAGCTCAAACTCAAATTAGTCAACTCGCTCAGAAAGCAACTCATCAATTCAAAACTAACTCTAATAATCATGCAAATGTAATGTTTAAAATCATGTTTTGAAAATAGCTCAGTGCTATACAACTCCATTTAAAACATTATATGCTCAATCAAGTATTCCTTGGGAGTTTCTCATAATCGACATACAATCCCATCACCTTTAGTTTAGTGCTGCACAACGAAAGTAATATTACTTCCATGCCCATCCAATACTTGCAAGGTAAAGGATGATCCAAAGTAATATCCATCTTTTTGGGATATAAGTTGCCCGAATCAACGATGCAACTATCTTATATTGTCAACGTAGTTTATGGGTTAGAATAGTGACCTACTCACTCCCATATTGATGCTCAATACTCCTCACAAGACTAAAACATGCTCATGCCAATCAATTTAAATCTCATCATGTCATGTGTTCTTCAATCAAAATCAACTCAATCACTAAACAATTCAACCAATTAAGTCATCAATCATGCATAAAATCAAGACTCTCACTCAAACTCAAATAGTCATTTGGATTCCACTCAATCATACTCATTACATACAATAAGTAAGATGCTCATTAGATATGCACACATAAAGGTAATATGTTCCTCATTCTCAAGTTACTCAACTCGGACAATTATAGTCGTGGTCTCAACTCAATCAATGCAACAAGGGTTATATATATATATATTGATACAATTTAGGGTTCATGATGTCAAATGAAATATAATAGTTAATTTCATATAACTAGCAAGCAACTCGTCAATTCATTCATAATTAGGCATGAAAACTCAAAATAAATTCAAGTGATGCCAAGATTAGGATCATGGGATTTGCAATACTCTACTCTTATTCATAAACTAAACTTAGGTTGATGAAAAGACGTATGAACAAACTCAGCCCAATGCTCTAGGAAGCCCAACTATTTTAAAGAACAGTATGCTTTTGGACAATCTTCAACCATGTGCTTAGAACCCTAGCTTTTCACCCTTTCTCGCTGCTCTCAAGAATCTAAGTGATTAGTAAGGAGTAATACTCTTAGGGTACTAAGAAGGGGTCCCAAACAAGTCCAAAATGTTGTGGATTTTAATTAAAAGTATGGTAAAAGATGAAAATATCCTTTTTAACAACTGCCGAATGGAACCACGAGACCCCGTCTATGGGTCGTGGTTCCACTTACAAGCTTTAAGTGGCCTCTCGCAGATGGGAGTGCCCAAATTTTGGATAACTATAAATTGAACATAGGATCTACGAAACCCCTTTTTACGAGTCGTAAAATGAATGACGAGTCGTCCTGTTAATCGTAGCTCAAGTTCCAGAAAAGTTGATTTCTCGAATCATCAAAACACGACACCTCTTCTATGGCTCATAGATTGAAGTACAACCTATAGAAGGACTCGTATATAAGCCTCAAACTTAGAAAAATTTCTTAAGTCACATGGGTAACTACGAGGTCCCATCTTCGGGCCATGGATCACTTTACGGGTAGTAGATGATCCTTCGTGATTTCTCTAGGTGACTTTTCTCAGTCATTTTCTCAGCTTCTCCTGGACATGTACAACAGACTAGGTGGAATAAATTCGAGGGTGTTACACTAATATACAAGTAAGTAGTCAATTTAAGCTAACCCTGCCATAATAGAACTATAGTCTTCCCATACTCTTATAAACAATGGCGGATTACAGCTTTTCAGTAAAGGAGTTTGAAAAATAAACATGTAATGCTTCAGGTTTGAACTTGGAATCTCAAGGTAGATTTTGAATTTCCTGAACCCTAGAGTCAATCTCTAGTCTTGCGAATAGAGAAAAATCTCACAATCTCTCTTTATATATATACTCTCTCTATTTAAAATAGAATGACATCCTTTCCTTTTTTGTTTGTTCAAAAAAATGACCTCCTTTATTTTTGGTTTGTTTAAAAAAGAATGACCCATTTTCTTTTTCGGCAAAATTTTAATTTCAACTTTCCATACGGTAAGTTTAAGAACATATGATTAAAGGATATTTCGGTAGATTTAAAATAACTTTAATTTAGAACCACAAGATTGAAAATCTTTTTTATTTTCTCAAACTCCGTGAGAGTCAAACTAAGTTATTATTTTTTAAATAGAGGGAGTACATAAAACTAAAAACATTACCTTATTCATCCAAAATAATATTTTGCTAGGAGAGTCTGAGCAAACACCCTCCGCCCCCGGATCTACCATTTCTTATAGATCTATAATTTCTATGATGTTATAGAATATTATAATTACGTAATCATCACATATAAATTTATCAATTAAAATAAACAATTATTACGATTAAATGCAAGTTTGACTATAACCGTAAAATTACGCGTGCGAGGTGCACGTATGCTAAAATTAGTATTTTTATAATTTGATTCAAGAACTGATTTTTCGGTATAAAAGAACATCTTCTCAATCCTCTCTGTTCTACTGCACTCTCTTTCTTCTCTCTGTTGAATAAGATACATTGTTTATCAGCTAGCCTTTTTCCATAGTTTTTCAGCACTAAATAATCTTTGATTATTCTTCTCCATTTTGTTCTTTTTTCTGTAACAGGTTCTTGCCTGACAAAGTTGATACAATGGTAGTGATTACTTATACACACGATCAAGTTCGCAAAGAGGATTTAATCCATTGTAATGTCTGCAAATCCAAATTGGGTTCATCGAGGATCACCTCGATAACGTACAGAATTTTCTCATCACTCTCTCTGCATCTGCTTTATCTTTCATTTTTGAATGTCTTGAGGTTTTTACTTGCAAATCTATCATCAATTTCATTTTTTAAGTTCATGATGTGTATTGTTAACCATGACTTTTTCTTGAAGATCTTTGGAAACTCTGCATTTAGGATAGAGCTTGAATTATTTTAGTGGATGTTTGAATTTTTTTAAAAAAGAATCACTTTTAAGTACTTTCAAAATTTTGAAAATGTTTAGGTAACTTTTCTAAAGCTAAAAAAGTCTTTAAAAAAGGCGAAAAGCCAAAAGCTGGGGTTTGCAACTTATAATTGTGGCTCTTTACCGTATAAGCTACTAAAAAAAAGTTAATCCAAACACTCTCGAATGAATTTTTACTTTACTACATTTTCGATTAATAAAGTAATCGAAGCAATCCATCTACCTCCATAAGAGTGTTAAGATTTGTGTACACTCTAACCTTCCTGGATCTCACTTGTGAGATTTCTAGATATGTCGTTGTTTATATATTTCAATCAAGGAAACTGCTAAGTCCATAAAGAGTACATGCGATGCACTTGCTTAATTTCAACAACTATATGTAAAATGTCATTTAAGCATGGAATTTTGTGCTCTTAACTACTTCTGCCATATAAGCTAGCACAAAACAACTTGTTTTGGTAACTGTTTTTATCTGATTCCTTTTGCAAACAAAAAATGGTATAATAAAAGTCTTTAACAGTGTGTAAGTCTTGAGAATTGAGTAGTATATTTCAATTAAAAACTTTTATATATACATAGACACAGTTTATATGTAAGAATATATGTTGTGTATGTATGCAGGTTTAATGTGCACATAGTAGACAACATGAATTATGTTTATCATGTAAATGGCAATACAATTGCTATTGTTTACTGTGCCCGCTGTGGAATGCTGCTTGAGTTGAAACTTGTAAGATATACCGTATTACTATATTCCCTTTTCATGAATAAGAGGACTTACAGTTCTTTTTTTCTTAACAAAATTTTTTCATTTCTGTAGATTTTTGTGCCTCGACCTTCCCTGGAAATTAGTGAATGAAGATTCTTGATCAATTTGTAAGTTTGTTACAGAAATATGCAAAATGTAATTAGATGTGATATAACTTGTGAGGTGTTAATACAAATACATTGTTTAATTTGTTGCAGGGTGAAGCTTGTTTATTGGAATGATTATCCAATGATTTATCCAGAACAAGATAGAAGCGCTGCCTTTATTGACCAGGTTCTTTATGAACTAGGGGGAGGCCAAATTGTTCCTGCTCAACAAAAAGGACTTACGATGCTAGACCAACTCCAATGGATGAAGATGAAGTTGTTGATCAAATTGTCGATGGAATGGGCAATTTGAATTTGAATCAGCACACGTAGTGAAGCACAAAAAATATTTAATTGAATTTTAAAAAAGTAGTACTTCTTGTTTCGATCGATTTAAATATATCTCATCATCAGTAGAATTTATTGGAAGTTCTTCATTCACTTGAGTCTCGAGTTCACTGATTTTTTCAGGAATATCAGTATTTCTCAAGTCTTGACCTTCTTCAGGAGGTTCTTTTACAGTATCATCTTTATTATTCTTTATGCTTCTCTTTCTAGGATATTTATCCTCTAAACCCAATGGTCTACCACGCTTCAGGCGTGTTTGGGATTGACAAGTTGTGATACTAGCAGATAATCCCCTTGGGACATCAATCCGGATAGGCACATTCACTACAGGGATATGTGACTTAGTTATCCGTTTCAAATTAGTAAATGTATCTAGCATTTGATTTGTTATTATTTGGATGATCTTCTGGACCTCCTGTTCATATATGCATGTATGTGGATCAAAATGAGATGGTAATGAGACTTTCCACGCAATTTCTCTAATTTCTCTTTAGGGTTCCTTTTTCTCTCCCCCTAACTGCAGAAAAATTATTTCATCAAACCGACAATCTGCAAATCTAGCAGTTAATAAATCTCCTGTCAATGGTTCAAGGTATTGAATTATGGAGGGTGAGTCAAACGCAAAATATATACCTAACCTCTATTGAGGGCCCATCTTAGTACATTGCAGTAGTGCTACAGGCATATATATCACACAATCAAAAATTCGGAGATGAGCTATATTTGATTCGTGACCAAATACTAATTGTGATGGAGAATATTAATTATAATTAGTCTGTCTAAGGCGTACATGTATTGTTGCATGTAAGATAGCATGACCCCACACATTAATGGGTAATTTTAATTTCATAAGCAGTGGTCTATCTATCAATTGTAGACACTTAATAAATGACTCTGCAAAGCAATTTTAAGTATGAACATGAGCTACCGGATGTTCAATTTTTATCCCAATTGATATGCAGTAATCATCAAAAGTTTGGGATGTAAATTCTTCAACATTATCTAGACGAATAGATTTAATTGGATAATCTAGAAATTGCGCCCTTAATCTTATTATTTTGTGCCAGTAGCCTGACAAACGTCAAGTTGCCGGATGATAAAACGCACACATGAGACCATCCTGATAATGCATCTATTAGGACGATAAAATATCTAAACACTCCACTAGGTGGGTGAATAGGTCCACATATGTCCCCATGTATACGTTCCAAAAATCTCGGGGATTCAATGTCGACCTTCAGGGTCGATGGTCTGGCAATTAATTTGCCTTGATAGCAAGCAGCACATGAAAATTCATCATTCACAAGAATCTTTAGGTTCTTTAGCGGATGACAAGTGGAATTTTCAAGAATTCGTTTCATCATTATTGATCCAGGATGACCTACTCGGTCATTCTATAGCACAAAAGTTTTTGGATCAGTAAACCTCTAGTTTGCGATCAAATATGTTTCACTGGCATAAATTTCTACATAATATAGACCAGACGATAAAGTTGGTAATTTTTCTAGAATATATTTTTGTCCCGAGACGTTCTTGGTTATACCAAGGTATTTAATATTAATTTCATTTAGTGTTTCAACATGATATCTATTTCTGCGGATATCTTTAAAAGTTAGCAGATTTCTAGGGGATTTAGAAGAGAACAATGCATCTTCTATAACAATTTTTATTCCCTTGGGCAGAAATATAGTAGCTCTTCTGGAGCCCTCAATTACTTTTGTATTACCAAAAATTGTAGTGATGTTTTCTTTTCTTCTAAGTAAAGTAGAAAAATATTTTTCGTCTTTAAAAATTGTATGAGTTATTCCACTGTAAATTATACAAATATCTTCGCGGTTGATAATTGATCCACACAAAATTTAAGACATATTCATTTCTCCTTTGTTACCTATTTAAAATAACTTGAAATGGGCAAAGTTTCATATTAATAACATGTTATAAATATAAATGCAATGAGTTATAAAAGCTATATAATTAACCGAGGAAGAGGAGAAATGAAAGAATGTTATATTTCATATGTATGTCTGTGTGTCTCTGCATTGTAAAGAAGGCCTATACATATATGCATAAATGAAGTGGAGTTCCCATTATGGTAGGACCTACGATCTCAGTTTTATTATAATGCATCACCCATTATTACATATATGGACAATTATTATGTGTTCCATAACAATGACTACTTTCTCCACTTAGTTACTATGACCAATAACCAATAAGGGTCGTGTTGCAGTAACAAGTACTCTTTCATCGTTAATAAGAGGTTTTAAATTTGTGTCCTTTTGGGTATAAAGTCGTTTTTATTAGGGAGCGTTTTATCCTTAATGTGGGACTTCTCGATGCTAATTTAGATTTAGTAGGACTCCAGTAACTTATGATATTTAATTATTTCCTTTTGTCTAATTCATAGTAGGGGTGAACAGAACCAAACCGCAAACCGCACCAAACCGACAAATCGAGTCAATCCGAAAAAAAACCGACTAGTGGTTTGATTTGACTTGGTTTTGTATTGACGAAAAAAACCGACTATATTTGGGTTGGTTTGATTTTGATTTTAAAAAATCAACCCGAGGCCAAACCAACCCGACATTATATATAT
>JAOTQR010046284.1:928-12429 GCA_025774065.1 Solanum ossicruentum
CACAAATGACAAATGAGGAACCCAAAAGCCCCCCCCCCCCCCCCCCAAAAAAAAAAAACCTCTTAAGAATACATGGCACATCCTTAGTTTCAGAAGAATAATTAAATATTAAACACATAATTCTAGGGGAAATGGGACTTTGGACCCAAGCTATGGGGATGTTATGAGGAAGAGGATTAGCAAGAACACATAGCAAATAGAGTATAAGGGGTGAGTAACTATAACTCACTCTATGGGGAGAAGTAGGGGCTTAGAACTTTAATCTTATCGCAACAACAAATATCGACCCATATAGGGAAAATAGGGACTAAGGGATGTCTTTAACAATTACATAAATGTAGTAGGAGTCGAGTTCATAACATATATATCCATAGCTAACAACACCTGTAACATGAGTGGAACAAAGGCCAAGACATCTCCCGAGCTCACCCTCAAAAGATAAATATTCATTAGTAGATAAGTCTTAACAAAGCATGAAAGTAAGTAGATATTGTCCCTGAAATGGAGGACTCACCAATAGTATTTTCAACCGAACCATCTAGCCATGTGGAGGAAGATGATGAATAGGAGTACTGGTCCTTACATGATTAGATCATGTAGGCAAAAAAATGCATTAGTACTTGGAATGTACAAAGTATGTAGGATATAATGCAATAAGGAACATAAGCTAAATATACAATATGCATAACCATAATCAATGGATAAAGATTAATATGACATGAATGATCAATGCTTAGTCATAATATGCATGAAGAATCATCAAGTCACATGACATATCATACAAAGATGCGAAGGGACGTTAATCGATATTTAAGACCAAGCAAGATACTTCTTGGAATCCCGATGTTCACTCCACATTGGATAGAGAATGGTCCACTTTACCAAGATAAACAAAACACTTTCTCTTACGGGAACTTTACCCCATTTCGGAGTGTGTTTCAGAAACCCCTTATGGGAATTCCCCCTTTTTGATTAATGTAAGAGAGAAGTACTTATCAGAACTACTCCCTTTCAGTTATTAATTACCATGTACAATATGCGAACACCACCCTTTTTGGTCAATCATGCAACAAGGGCTATATGCATCCATTAGCTAATCATAATCCTATGGTGACAACATAGTTAAGGGACAATGGTTATCTGCCAAGGTCCTCTCGATACTAGGTCACAATCCGAAGGAATAATCAATCATACTTATAGTCATAGTATATAAAGTCTCATAATATCATAATATCATGACAGAGTAGCTCATCAAAATCAAAGCTTCATAATATCAATAATTGGTCTTCATATCATTCATAACTTTCAGAAATTTCTTATAGCTTACAACATGCATAATAGCCCTTCAAAATTCATAAAGTTCATAGTTAACATATCTTTCCATAAGGCTTTCATCAATACCAGAAGCTTGGTACATAATATTCGTTAAACATGGTGGTTATGCATATATGCTCAAAATCATGCAAAGTCAAGATTTGAGGACATGAGGAGAGTAAACAAGGCCCTTTTGAAATCATTCAAAGTAATTCACCATAACAAAGTAAAGTTTAGTTAGGTCTTCCTTCACGATCCTAAGAACCCATTAATTTCACATTACATTTTAATGTGATATAGTGTACGAAGGTAGAATGACATGATTTACTCCATAATATCAACATATAAAAGAGTTTATAAAATTTTCATAAGTTCCCATGACTTAAACATAGATGAGAAAAAGAATGGTTGAGATTTGTGGAGGAAAAGTATCCAAATAAAAACCCATATAACTTGGTGTGATTGGAAATGAAAATCTTGTGGGAGAATGAAGAGAAAACGAAAACCCTAGCTTGGAATTCTTTCTTGAAGGCCTTGAGAAACTTGAGAGTGTTTGAGAGGAGTTTAGGACTTTGGGTATTTTTGAATGAAGCAGATTGGAGTAATTTAGGGTTGTGTAGGGATGAAATAGACTTATTTGGGGGCTTATATGATGTAGCTTAGGCTTAGAGAATTAGGAAATGGCATAATTGCCCTTTTCTTAAAAGCTGCCAGATTAGACCTAGAAATCCTGATTATGGGCCATGGTATAGTTTACGGGTCGTGGAAAGGGGTCTCATCCTATTAACTTTTTGGCCTCTTAGAAACTTTCTCTGAATCGCAAATCATGATAGGACTAAAAGCCATCAATCAATTTACGAGCCATGCAGCTAATTTGTACTTCAAACTTAAAATTTATTTCTTAAGAAACTTTACGCCTTTCAACATATGAGCCCCTATGATATCTCCCCCTTGGGAAAATTCATCCCTAAATGTGCTAATCATAAGCTCTAAGGAATAGAATATGTGCATCATAAACAAAATGCAACATATATCTCATGAAAAAATTTCTCAAACTATGCTTCAAATAACATTTGCAATGCAACCTCAAAATCACATAATTATGTATGAATGACTTGAAAATTGACATGAAAGGAAGGGAGGTTCTCAAGTAGGAAATTATAGTATCTCAAGCTTGATTATAATGGAAGTGATAGGGGTATCACTTCTTCATGTCTGCTTTGGCTTCCCATGTGGCACTCTTAACTCGTTGGTTCCTTTAATGAACTTTGACAGATGTTGTATCTTTATTTCTGAATCTCTTAACTTGCCTATCCAAAATTTCTATCTGAACTTCCTGATAAGTCAAATTCTCTTCAATATTTACCACCTCTAAGTGCACAATGGAACTAGGGTCTCCAACACACTTCCTCAACATAGAGACATAGAAAATCAGATGCACCGTGCTCATCTCCACGACAATTCTAATTTGTTTGCAACTTTACCAACATGTCTGAAGACCTAATAATACCCTAAATACCTAGGGCTTAACATCCCTTTCTTGCCAAACGTACCACACCTTTCATTGGTGAAACCTTCAAGTACACCCAATCATCAACTTTAAATTCAAGGTCTCTTCTCCTAGTGTCGGTATAATACTTTTGTTGATTTTGAGACATCTTAAACCTTTCTCTTATCACTCTCACCTTATCCAAATCACCCATAACCAAATCCAAATCTAATAAAGCCATTCCCCCCATTTCAAACCATTCAACTGGGTTCTATGACGCATACCATATAGAGTTTCACAGGGAACCATTCTGATGCTAGGGTTATAGCTATTGCTGTAAGCAAACTCAATAAGTGGGAGGTGCTTATCCCAACAACCCTTAAACTCTAAGACATAAGCCCTAAGAATATCCTCAAAACTTTGAATGGTCCTTTTGGCTTGACTATCCATTTGTGGGTGAAAGGCAATGCTAAGCTTAACTTTAGTAAACAAACCTCTTTGAAAAGATCTCTAAAAGTGCAAACTAAATTGAGCACCACGATCCGATATGATAGACAATGGAACCCCATTCAATCTACCCAACTAATGAATGTACAATTTGGCATAATATTCAGCACTATAAGTCATTTTAACTAACAGGAAATAAGCCGACTTCATCTTCCATCAACAATAACCCAAATAGAATCAAAATGCCTCTTAGTCTTTGGCAAGACAATTAAAAAGTCCATGTAGATATCTTCCTACTTCCAAGTAGGAATCTCTATATCTTGTGCTAGGCCCCTCGACCTGTTATATTCAACTTTGACTTGTTGGCAACTATGATAACCGACTACAAACTTAGCCATATCTCTTTTCATACCACCCCACAAATATACTTACCTCAAATCTCTATATATATTTGTAGAGTTGGCGTGAAGGGAATTAGATGAATTATGAGTTTCTTTCAAAATCAAGTCCCTCAACCTATCCATATTTGATACACACAATCGACCTTGATATCTAAGAATACCATCTCACCCTTGGGAGAAAACCTCCACCTTGCCATACTTTACCAAAGCTTTCAATTCAATCAATGTTAGCTCAGGGTCTTGTATAGATTTGACCTCTTCAAAGGAAGATTCAAACCATCCATAGCCAGCACACCTCCATTTTTGGCTTCATCCAACCTAACCCCTAATCTAGCCAACAAGTGGACTTCTTTTGTCAATTCCTTCTCTCCATCATCCATATGAGCCTACGTTAGCTTTCCCAGATGATAACACACACGCATGTCACAATCTTAAAGGATTTCCGACCACCTCATTTACCTAAATTTTGATCTCTTTGGGTGGATACATATTGGAGACTCTTATGGTCGGTGAACACATGTCATGCCCCGGGAGAGTACCCTTGGTGTGACCGACACTTAAAGAACCATTGCTAATTCCCCAAGAGAATTTCTTGATCTTATCGTCAAATTATACTCAATATGAGAAGAATACTAAAAAATGACATCAATAGATAAATAAAGCTCTTTTAAAAATAGCTTTCAATGATCAAGTTTTGGAAAAGTAGAACAATCAGTTGTCTCTACTCAATGTCTTTGAATCCTCTACTCCAATCTAGTAGGTGCTAAGACCAGCCCCGAGCTACCTCAATTAAAGAAAGTAAAAATACTTAATAAAAGATAAAAGGGCTCTTCCGAATAGCAAGGATGGCTCATCAACTCGGGAAGCAATAGAATGAAACCTTAACGATGCGCCTGCTGAAGTCCTCTACCACCTGTATCAGTATCATTAACGATGTAGGCCCAAAAGGACTTTAATACATGGAATATACTGGTGTGTAAAATGGCTCAAATAAAATAAGAAAGGCTCAGCCTCAAGTCAATCCACTCGACTCAGAATTCATCTCATCAGCTGAAAACTCAACTCAATGATTATGTAGGTTTTAGGTTTAAAATCGTGCTTTGAAAATATACTCAATTTTATGCAACTTAGTTTAAAACATGATATTCTCTATCAAATGTTTTCTTAGAAGTTTCTCTAATCGACATAACTCCCACTACTATGAGTTTGGTGATGCATAACGAAATCGATGCCATTGCCAAACATGTCCTAAAAGCCAATGTAAAGAACGTCAACCTCTCTCTCGGTTGTCTATTATTTGGGACATAACCTACCAAAGTTAACTGCACAACCATCTTACACTGGCAACATAGTTTAAGGGTGTTATCCTCTTACCCAACTTGGTGCTTAGTATTCTTTCCAAGACTAAAACATGCTCATACTAATCAACGCAAAACTCATTTCTTTAGATTATCTTAAATCAACTCAACTCAATCACTAATAAACTCAACCAATCAAGAAATTTAATCATGTAATACTCGATCATGCTCATCACATAAGAAAATTAGGATGCTAATTAATTATGCATCACATACAGGCCATATGCTTGGTATGCTCAAAAACACTCAATTTACTCAACTCATACAATCTCAGTCATGGTGTCATTCTGATCAGTGCAACAAAGTTATATAGAATACTGCCAATTCAAAGTTCATAGTATAAAATGTAAGGCTTATACTCCTAATTCATATGATCATCATATAACTCATTGATTCCTTCATAATTACACATAGAAACACAAATTAAATGCAAATAAATCAAAGATTAGAATAATAAGATTTTCAATACTCAACTCATATATATGAACTTGACCAAGTAAACGAAAGAGCTCATGGATGGATTTAGTACTGTACTTTAGGAAGCCTTACACACCTAGAATTTGTAAGGACAATCAATCCTCTGATGATACCCATTCTTGAACCCAAAACCCTCACTTTCCTCCCTTCTCCGATGCTCTAAAGAATTCCTAAGTGTTTATTGAGAGACAATACACTTAGGGTTCTGATATAGGCCCTAAAATACGTCCGAAATGTCATGGGTTTTAATTGAAAAGGGACATGAAAAGATAGAAATATCCTTCTTAAAAACTGTCGAGTGGAACAACATGACACCATCTACGAGATGTCTATCTACTTACAAGTTGTAAGTAACCTCTCGCAAGTGAGGATGTCCAAGAATTTGGTTACTAGAAATCATCTTGTGAGTTACAAAACCTCTTCCTACGAACCGTAAAGTATCTTATGGTTCATATGATTACTCGTGGTTTCAAGGTTCAAAAAACTTAGTTTCCTAGAACTTCAACCTACAAAAGACTTATGGGTGATAGATGATTTGATGGGCCATTTGCTAACTCATCATTTGATATCAAGAAAAGTTGGTTTTGAGTCATCAACCCACCAGCCTAATCTACGGGTCGTCGAATAATATACGATCCATATGGTGTCTCATACTTGGGCCTCAAGACTTTGAAAAATATTTACCAAGTCACCTGGTCAACCTACTAGGCCTTATAGTTCACGCCACAGACCATGGATCATGTCCATGGGCCGTAGATGACCCCTTGTGGTTACTTCCCATGATTTTTCTAAGTCAATTTCTCAGTTTTCTCTGGGCATCTTCTTAGACTAGGCAGGAAGAACTAGGGAGTGTTACAAATATCTACATGAACCCCACATAAATAGTGATGTCATATCTTCAAAGCAAATACCATGGATTCTAATTCTATATTATGGGTGGGGTGCCTACGCTCATGCACCTTTAGTTGCCGAGAAGCTGAGGCAATAATCTTGCCATATTGCATCAATACACACCGTAAACTGATTCTTAAAGCACCATAATACACCATACACCCTTCTAATCCTTCCTGTAGTGCCAAATTGGAGTGGATGTAAGCTTGTCTTTTAAAGTTTGAAAACTCCTTTCACATTCATCGGTCTTAAGAAAATTTAGCCTTCTTTTGAGTCAACTTTTTCAATTAAGAAGCAATTGAAGAAAAAAACCTTAACAAATCTCCGCTAGTACCCGGCTAAGCCCAATAAACTCCTAATATCCATTGGAGGCAAGGGCCTAGGCCGATTCCTTTACCACCTCCATCTTTTTCGAATCAACTTTAATCCTTTCGCCCGACACCACATACTCTAAGAATGAAAATTCCTTCAACCGAAATTCACATTTCTTGAACTTGGCAAACAACCTTTCTTCTTTTAATATTTGCAACACTACCCTCAAGTGTTTCACCTGCTCTTCTTCACTCTGGGAATAAATCAAGATATCATCAATAAATATGACCATAAACATGTCAAAGTAGGGTTTAAAGACCCTATTCATGAGATCTATAAATATAATGAGAGCATTAGTTGGGTTAAAGGACATCACCACAAATTCAAAATGTCCATATTAAGTTAGAAAGGCTGTCTTTGGAATGCCACACTCCTTTACCCTTAATTGATAAAACCTGGCCCAATGTTTAATATTTGAGAAGTGGCTAGCTCCCTGAAGTTGATAACATAGGTCATCTATCCTCAACAAAGGGTACTTATTCTTGATGGTGACCTTATTGAGTTACTGGTAGTCGATGCACATTCTAAGTGAGCTATCCTTCTCCCTTATAAACAAGACCGGTGCACCCTAAGGCGACTTGCTAGTCCTAATAAAACCCTTCTTCAAAATAGGTCCTTCAATTAATCCTTCAACTCTTTTCAATCCACCAAACCTATACGATTAGGGGAAATAGAAACGAGTTGGGTATCGAGGTGGAGGTCTATGCCAAAGGCTATTTCCCTTTCGAGAGTAATGCTAGGGAGTTCATAAGGAAAAATATCAAAAAACACATTGACTATCGAAATCGACTCAATAGTAAAAACTATAGACTCAACATGCCTAACTCTTAAAAGATGATAAATACAACCCTTATAAATTAATTCTCGAGCCTTAAGACAAGAGATAAGCCTACCATTAACCTCCTAATTATGACCTTCTCACTCAAGGGTGGGTTCGTTAGGAAATCAGAACTTAACTTTGTGAGTCCTAAAATTAGTGGAAGCATGACATCCATGTAACCAGTCCATCCCAAGAATGATGTCAAAATCTACCATGTCATGTTCGCTAAAATCACAAGAAAAGATTTTTGAGAAAATCCCTATAGACTTTTCTAGCAATAATTTACTCACCAACTCAGGTAGACACCTCAAAAGGTTTATACAACAAGAAGTCTATTAGCAACAAATAGAGTAATAAAAGAGAGAGGGGCATCCAGATCTAATAAAGCATATACATCAAAACTATAGATATTAAGCATATCGATAATAATATCGAGTGCTTGATCCACCCCTTGTCTCCCTTGAAGAGCATAAAATCAATTGTAACACAAAGCACCTCCTTGTTGTCCACTTTTTTCCCTTTGATTAGCATGAGTACCATGACCTTGGGGATGACCAATTTCTACCCTTTTTTGGACCATCCGCAATCTTATAGCCCATTTTTCCACACCTGAAACAAGCACCCGCATCTTTGTAGCATCTAGCACTATGATTTTTTCCACATATTCCACACTTAGGAATAATTTGACCACCATTACCACCTTGAACTCTAGGATTGGGCACCCTATCATTAGCCAAACTTTTGTTTTGAGCGTTGAAGGATTGTTGACCTTGGAATTTATGGCGTTATTGAAATGAGCACTTTTAGCACCTTGAAATCCTCTATCATAGCGAGCCCTATTGGATTCCCCACTCATCTTCTTTCTACTATTTTCTTCTTCAAGTTGCTCGGCATAAGTCATGAGCCTAGACAAGTCCATATCTCCTATGAGCATGGCGATGTGGTATTCTTCATTGATCAAGTCGGACACTCCTGACACAAACTTATGCATTCTTAACCTAGGATCGGTAACCAAATAAGGAGCATACCTCGAGAGGTTGTTGAATTCAAGGGAATAATCTATAACACTCATGAAACCTTACTTGAGGTTCATGAAATCCATTTTATTTTCCTCCCTTAGTTCAATGAGAAGGAAATGGTTGAAGAAGGTAGCTTTGAATTACTCGCAAGAGATAGGCTCTTCATTCCCACTCTCTAGCTTCCGTTAATCAAACCAAATTTGAGCAAGGCACTTGAGTTAATAGGCTGCAAGCTCTGCTTTATTTTTTGAGCTTACCCCTATAATATCTAGAATATTGTACACTTAATCAAGGAATTTTTGGGTGTATTCCTTCACCTTTGAGCCATACAACTCTAGAGGGTTCATTCTTGTGAATTCCCTAACTCTTGAAGTGACGATAGGAGTATGAGGAGCTTGAACTCCTTGGTTGGCCACGACCCTTGACAATAAAGTGAAGACATTCTAGTACTCAACATGAGTGATCCCTTCTTCTTCTTGAGGGACTGGTGGAGGCAGAGGAGCCGGTTCACCCTTGGGAGTAGGAGCTCGTTGTGCCATTTTTCTTGGCGGCATGATCTAGAAACACAAAAGACCAATGGTTAGAGATAGAAGTCTTACATTAAGTCCTAAAGCACGACCTTGAGTATGAATAAGTGAATCATTTCTAAAATGCCTCATAGCCTCTTATTCATAGTTGTGGCCCGCTTTACAACCATGAACAAGACGCTACTTGGCAAGGTGTATTGGATATCCCAGGACTAGTTATAGATCTAATGCTCTGATACCAAGCTTGTCACGACCCAAGCCTATGAGTTAGGCATATAAAAGTAATTAGGGAACCCAAAGGGACCTCAAACAAGCCTTTTAGCATATGTGGTGTCACAATCCAAGTCTAGGGCCTAGACATGACACGGAGAATGGGTTGTCCGAAGACATCCCAAACAAGCCTCTTAGCATATCTTGTACATATCCTTGGTTGCGGAAATGAAAATAAACATCAACAAGAGTCAAGTGTAAAAAGGGAAGCAGGGCTAAGGGAAGTCTTTCATAAACGTAGAAGCATAAAAAGAGTCATGCTCAAAAACATATTCAAACATAGTATCAAACAACACCTCTACTTTAAAATGGAGCGGGGGCTAAGATACTTCCCCGGCTCAGCCTCATAATAGTAAGTATCCAACATAAGGGACAAGTCTCAGCATAACATGAATAAAGTAGATATTGTCCTTGAAATTGAGGACTCACCAAAGCTTTCTTCAAGAAATCGTATTAGCCACATGGAGGAGGATGATCAAAAGGAGCTCCAGTCCCTACATGGTAATATCATGTCGGCATAGAGTATGTGCAAGAACTTGGAATGAACTAAGTATGCCGAGTGGAGTTCATCAAAGACATAAGCCATAATATTCAAAATGCGTAATCATATTTAATGGATATATAATCTCAATATGATATGTATGATTAATGCTTATAATAAAACATGCTTGTAAAACATTTAACTTGCATAATATACCATAAATATGTGAGAAAAGACCTTAACCAACATAGACAAAGCAGCTACAACTTGAAATTCAAGGCATGACACCCCCTCGGTACAGGTGACCACGCATGACACCCCTGGGTGAAGTGTGGTCTACTTGGCACGGCAAACCAAACATGATAACATGAACTAGATGGATCCACTAGTAACAAAAGGGTAAATATATATTCCTATGGTAGCACATAGTTTAGAGACCAAAGTCGTTATATAAGGACCCCTTGAGTCGACCCCCTATCTTAAGCTTTGCACGCTGTGCTAAGTCAAATCCCACAGAATACTTGAAATAATCATACTTTAATAATAACATGAGTAACTTGTAAGAGATATGATAACATGACATGAGTAACTCTTCAACATGCTTAGCCTCTACAAGTGAGCCTAACTTGAACAAGAGAATATATAACAATCATACATGGTCCCTTGCTTTGATATGAATGGTTCACAAGAGGTAAAAATCATTAAACAGGGCTCAACTTGATACTTGTAAAATTATAAATACTTTTCATGGATTAAATACATACTTAAAAGCCCCTAATCATCATAATCACTTTACTTGTAAATCATGTAATAGATCATCAATAACTTGAGAATTCTTGTTATGTAATTATATTAAACCCATGGTGGGTTCATGAAATTTGTTCAAAACTATGCAATTCAAGAGTAAAACAAGATGAGTAAACTCAATGCAAATCAAACCACCAATATTGTAGTAAAATCCTTATTTAAGGTATCTTGAAATCTATCACAAAAGCTCATAATAGTTCATAATTCCATAACTCAAATCATGCATAGTGTCAATAGATAAAACCAATTCACGGAAAAAGCTTAAAATTGATATTCATGCATAATCAATCAATACTTAATAAAACTCCAACATACTTTATGTTCATATTTCATAATAAAAGATACCTATACGTAATACAACTTGAAAACATGCAATTTTCATAAAAAGAGAAGGTTAGACTCCAAAGGTGAAAAGACCCATGGATAAAGACCCACATACCTTAAACCTTGAATTTCTTGAGATGAATTTGAAGGAGACTTGAAGCTTGGGAAGGCTTCTTGAGTTCCAAAATTGAGCTTAAAATCCTAGAATTTGAACAAGAGATTTGATAATATCTTGGAGAGGTTGTAGAGAGGGTTTTGTGAGTTATAGAATTGAAAATTGTCTAAGTATTGGAGGTTTCACGTTTAAATGGGCATAGGGCTATTACAGCAATGCCATTGGATGAAATAAGAAAATTGGGAAAAATTTTACACTGGTCCACAATGTAGGCATGACACAGACCATACTTGTGGAGCTCTAGGGTCAGTAACAAAATGTGGACCATACTTGGAAAACTTGTCAAACTTGAGGGCATACTCCCTCACACTCATGGAACCTTGCTTGAG
>JAOTQR010046305.1:0-14936 GCA_025774065.1 Solanum ossicruentum
ATTATTATTATTACTATTATTATTATTATTATTATTATTATTATTATTATTATTACTATTATTAATAATAATAATAATAATAATAATAATAATAATAATAATAATAACAATAATAATACTAACTACTACTGCTACTACTGCTACTACTCCTACTACTCCTACTACTACTACTGCTACTACGGCTACTACTACTACTACTCCTACTGCTCCTTCTACTACTACTGCTGCTGCTACTACTCCTATTACTTCTACTACTCCTACTTCTCCTACTGCTCCTACTGCTACTACTGCTCCTACTACTGTCCTACTACTCCTACTACTACTCCTACTGCTGCTACTACTCCTACTACTACTGCTCCTTCTACTACTCCTACTACTACTACTATTGCTACTACTCCTACTACTCCTACTTCTCCTATTGCTCCTACTGCTGCTCCTACTGCTCCTACTGTTGCTACTATTGCTACTGCTATTGCTACTGCTACTACTGCTACTACTGCTACTACTACTGCAGCTCCTACTGTTGCTACTACTGCTGCTACTGCTACTGCTACTACTGCTACTACTGCTGCTATTGCTACTGCTACTACTACTGCTACTACTACTGCTACTGCTACTACTGCTACTACTACTGCTGCTGCTGCTGCTACTACTACTACTGAATATTATTACATGTACACCTTAATGGAATTTCATCACTTGGAGTTTCGACCATGATGAGTGAATGAGTCAAAGCACGAAGCAGAGCTTAGGTGGAATTCCCGCCCCAAAGGAGAGACTAGGTAAGTTTTAGGATATGATGATAATGACAGGCTAGTGACTTCATGAATGAAGCATAAAGCTTTACCAATAATAAAACAAAGTTACTCCCTCATTATTTTAAAAAAAACTTGGTATGTCCCTCTTTTAGACATTCAAATATTTTGACAACTATTATTATTTAATTATTTTTCTAAAGAGAAATACCCTTTAACACACTTTTATATGTTTTTTTAACGAGAAGTGAACTATTTTTGTTAGTTTTAAGTCTTTCTTTGAGAATGAGGAATAAATTAGTTTTGATCAACATTGCACTTCTTTTAAAATGGAAAAAAAATTATCTTATACTTCTTTCTCGTGTGGTCTTAAGATTTTCAAGTAGATCAATATCACATAATTAAATGAGGGAAAGTAACATGGCATTAGACCCATTTTCGCCTTGCCTTCTCCTGATCCCGTGTTCTCTCTCGACATTCTACTTATTAGTTAGATAGCACTTGTTTGAATCACATTAATTGCCGTACTCGGTTTCCATTACCCGGCTTGTTGCACTCTGGTGAATAATTGCATTTTGCGGAAGATCATTGTATCGTTTAAGAAAATTGTGAATGCACTTGGGAAAAAAATATTCTCAAGTGTATGGTGTTGATGGATTGCTGCATTATTAGTTATTTACATCAGTTTTACAAAAAAATAAAAAATATTAGTTATTATTTGAGTTAAAGTACGGTTTTGGAGAGACAAATTTTTTTTGTTAATTCTAGTTAGTTTCATTTGGGGAGTGTTAAAAATGTGAGGTATGACTGTATGTTTAAATTTGGAGAATTTATATTCATTCAATCCTTTTAAAGAAAACTTTGTCGTTAAAGACAAACTTCTCCATATGTGCCGTATTTGATTGTATTATATGCATATGAATACGGTCGTTTTTCACTAATGAATTTTTATTTGTTACATTCTCCTACTTGGTTACTTTTTCTTTTATGAACTTGTTTTGTTTGAATATTCCTTGTTGTTATTTTATTTCAGTCTATTTTACTTTTGGATTAGCTTCCTCTTGTATTCATATTACTTATATTTTAAGCATTCTATGGAGAGTAATCGGGTTAATCTCCTCTTCTTTCATCGTTAATATTATCAATTTTTTATTTTATTAGACAACTTGAGAATATACTTGCTTGGTTGAATTAATAAATTTTGTCGCTTGAGAAGTTTGTATCTTATTCATTGTAATACATGTTAGAAATCTAATAACTAATTCTCTTTATAATGTCATTTGCTTGGAATGTAGATTTGGTAATTGATAGCTCTTTTGAACTTTTAAATAATATATATTTTCAACTGTGATAATATACGAGACGTGTGTGATTATTTTTAAGTGTAGAATAAAATATTTTCTTTCATTTGTTACTTTATGATGATTTGGGATAGATTAATTAATTGTTCATTTATTTTTGTCTGTTTAATTATCTTGCAATATTTTATCACTTAGTCATTTCATTAAATTAATTCAAGAATAGAGACCTTATTTGCAACCCCCACAAAATATGTGAGATATAGCTGGGACCCGCATTTGCGGACCTCGAAAAGTGCCTAATATTTTCCCTTCGAGTTAACTTAGAAACTTAGGTTTAGATTTACTAGTAGATTAGAAATGGTGTCCTAATGCACCCAAATATTAGGTGGCGACTCTTCATTTAAAAATTCCAAAAGAGTTGTTGCCATAATATCGTCCAGGTTCCCATTTCTTCGCAAGAAAAAATGGGGCATGACATGCATGCCAAAACTCTCCCATATATGTTTTCCTTTGAAAAATTTTTCCCAAAAAGCGTTGAGGATATTATCACAAAGGTATCTTTGCGGATTTCATTATGTCTCATCACTGAAGAGGTATGTTTTGGACCTTGTGTTTTTGGTGAATTCATTGTTTAAAACGTAGATCAGGGTTTGTAATATGATAATCATGCTTTAAGGCTTGAAAACTTATTGAGAATTGAGTGGGTAGATCACTAGAGTGATTTTTAAACCTTGTGTCACATGAATGAGTGATTTATTGTGCATTTTGATTTCCTTTATGAATGTTGAAATTAGTGATGTCTATGAGTTGGGTTGGGTTTATGAATGAAGGGTTTCTTTCCCAATGGCGGATTGTTTGTGGGTATTTCCTTGATTTCATACTTGTTATTATGCTTGAATGTTTTCAATTTAAATGATGCCATGATCATATGAATGAGTTCCTGAAAGTGCTTGCTTATTTGGAATGGTTGTTTCTATAGGAAATGGGTGAAGTATGAGTAACCCTTCTCCTTGAGCAACTGAACTTGCACTATGATAGATTGGGCGATGTCATTCTTAAGGAAAAATTGTCGTTTAATTGAGTATATAGCCATGGAAACCATGTGATAGCATGTATTGATGTGTTGTGGTGGGTTAGTATGTGACTTTCATCCATGTGATATATGGAAAAATTATCAAATTGTGAGTGAATGGATGAAGGGCCTTGCCAGTCACCCCAAGTAATGGTCATTTTGACCATCTGTGTGCACTCGGTGATGTGCCTAATTATCACGTGCACCGCCTTAATTGACTGAGCTTCTTGAGTGATTACTACAACTTTTGATGATGAACCTTTTTCATCATCGAATCAATTTGGCATATTGTTGAATGTGCATAAGTATCACTGAAAGTAGCTGATTCGGCATATTGTTGAATGTGCATAAGTATCGCTGAAAGTAGCAGTGGCCTTCAGTCTAAAAACTGTGTAAAAAGACAACGGTCTTTTTTTATTGTATAATCAGTTCAGCGAATCGCGGAGCATGTTTCGCGGTCAAATTCACCTGTCTACCCTAAATTTTTCTCTTATGATCAATTCTTGCACTTGATTGCTTCATAACCGTCTCTCACGAAATTTTTTGAGTTCATTATGGTGTAGGAATAAGTGAACCCAAAGAGCAGGTTACTCGAGGTGGATCTAGAGCTGCTAGGGGAGTTGTCATAGCTCTTGATAAATCAGAACGAAGATCTCAGAGACCTCAAAAAGAGGTGTAAGGTAAGGGTAAAAGGAAAGTAGTTGAGCATCGAGAGACCACCATTGATGAGGAGAACCACTCAATGTAACCTGGACTACTTTAGAGGAGGAAGAAGAAAGATCCAGACCTTCTAAGAAGCCTACTTTGGAGCCAAGTCCAAAAGGACACTGGAGTGAGGGTAGGTCAAAAGCTATGCCTGATCCTCTACTCCAAAAATCCTAAATGATCCAGGAAATAATATCCCCATGACATTTGAATAGGCTTAGGGTAGAAGGAAAATGAATAATCCTTGAGGAGAAATAGTTGTTCATTGATGGAGTGATCGACAAATATCCAGAGATGTAGGAGACTCTTAAGTTCCACAACTTCCAAATGTTCACCAAACCTCGTGATCCCTATGTGCCCACTTTGGTCTGTGAATTTTATAAGGCATATGACAAGGTCATTCCAAAGAACAAAAGAAGGGTGAAGTTGATGCTCAAACCCCTTAATTTTGTGGATGTTCAGTGTGTGTAGGTCCTATGTAGTCAGACTGAGATCAATGATATCCTGGGATGTGTATATAGGGATAAAAACGACATGGAAGAGATGATGAAGGTTGAAAAGACATGATGATATGAAAGCTTGGCTGGCTCCAAAGATTGGGATTCAAGCTCTCTCATGGTTAGAGCAGTGAGCCATTATTGAAAAGAAAGAGATGAATAATTTGGTAAGATTTTGGTTTGGGTTTATCAGCAGTAATTTGATGTCATCACAAAATGAATTTATGCTTCGACAGGCTAAAGCGGCATTTGTTGGGAGTATCATGGATCATTAGAGATTGAATTTTGGTGCTATCATTGCCCCTAAAATCCTCACAAGGGAAAAACAAGTCCTGACCTTACTGCCTCTTCCCAGCCTCATCACTGCATTGTGCAAAAAGGACAGGGTCCCAAGGACCAAAAAGATGGGCGTGGGATGTAAGTCCATCAGCATCCACTGACATCCAGAGGATTGAAAAATTCCAAGTTGTGTTGCTATTGTTTGAATACGAAGCCATTTTGCCAATGTGGGATTATTTCTTTTGTTGAAATGTTTGTTTTGCAACATCTAGAACTTGCCCGGTTTGTTCAGAGGAGTAACTTCGTTAATTTAGGATTAAGAGAGGACCTTAGGCCTTCTTTAGTTCTACTAGTTCATTTGATCACAGTGACATCCCTTGACAGTGAAATTAATCCTTAGTGAAGCCTTTTTGAGCCTGAGCCCTTCTTTGGCAACCTTGTAACCTTGACACATGTTTGTGAAAGACAATTCCTTGTTGTTTCCTATTGATACCTCCTTGAGCTTAAAATATTGAGCAGTCGCCAAAGGCTAAGTTGGGGGTGTTAGTGAAAGGAAGGAAGTGTTTTCCATGAAAGATTCGAAGAAAAAGGGGCAAGAATGAAATAAAGACATCGAGGAGTCCTAGAAATAAAAGAAAAGAAAAAGTGAAAAACTGCTTGAAAATGAGAACCCTCTATAAAAATTATTTTTGAAAAGAGTTTAAAAGGGAGACACCTAGGATGATAAACCAAAGCAAAAGAGATGTCAAAAAGGAAATGAATGAAAAAGGGACCAAGAAAACCTTTGAGCCTGAAAAGAACATATAGAGTATAAGGAGAGATGATCCACTATTGACCATATGCTACCCGACTCACCCTTTACCCTACATTATAGTCTTAGAAAAGTTCTTTAGGATCCTAGTACAAATGAAAGTCAAATGAACTCCAATTGAGAATAAGGGCAAGCCTATGGGTTGAAGCTTACATGCTATTTCTCATTTGGGAGAGTGAGAGTCGAAGAGATCCTTCAAAAGCAATGTCATAACCTTGAGTGTTCAGGATCTTCTTTGGGATAAGGGCATATGGTGATGCTTTTAGGCAGTAATGAGCAACTACATGTGCAATTGTGAGTATAGCCATATTTTGATTACTCCGTAGTCATCTCTCAAGACTTCAAAGTCACGTAGGTGGTTTGTGGAAGTTCGAGAAGGGATAAAAAAAGGTGAACATGTATCTATTGCTCCCTATAGCCCTATTTGCAAGCTTAGAATTGGATAGATTGATCTTTGATTTTCCTAAGGGCAAGGAAAGGCTTAAGTTGGGGGTATTGATGAGTCTATAATTTGGACTCATTTTGGGGATAGATTGCAAAAAGACATTGCCCTTAGTCTGCTATTATTTCCAACTTCGAACAAATATGCAAGTGTTATGATAGAAAATGGGATGAAGGGTGCACAAATGGACAATGCTTGGTGAAATATTGGAAAGTGAGTAAAAGTTCATAAGGCAGAGAAAAGCGGCACCAACATACTCGACGATCGGCTGAACATTCAGGGAGATCACCTATTGTTATAGCACCCGAGGTTGGATGAAGTCACTAAGATGGTCAAATTCGACATCACAAAGCATGTTTGGTGCATCACTGAATTGCAGAAGAGATCGTGTAAAGCTGCAACACTCAAAGCCCCAAATCACTAATAGGAAGGCGAGTTGATGGATATTTCAGCGCATCGCCAAATTGGATCAGCATAACAAAGAGTCATCACCTAATGTTGCAGAAGAGGAAGCCTTATATATGAGGATGCAAAGGAAAGTGGTCAAGTGCACATTTGGTGCATCTCTAGAGTGCTCGGCGATGGTCGGCCTTGACCATCGAATGACATTTCACAGCAAAATCTTTTAACATTTGCACGGAGTATATAAGCAATTTTAGAAAGGACATTGTACATATATCATACTATATTAGGACAATTAGTCTGTAGTAGCAGTACATAGATCTTTCCTCTTAGAATAGAAAAGTAAGCTAGGGTTTGAAGCTTTTAGGGAGCAAATTGGAGAAGATTGGCTGGTGATAATCAACTAGTTTGTACTCAATCTTTTTACCCATGACTGTTGCTTCTCTGTTTGGTATCAAATCTTTAATTTCTAGTATGCGTGGCTAAAACTCCCATGTTAGGGGTGTGTTATTTATATGGATCTTTGATTTATTTATTGGGTCTTTAATATTTTGGCTTGCCTGTAGTTGATTTTAGTGGATGTATATCCATTCCTATGTTTAATCTAAAATTTCAAGGTTGCAAAGTTGAAGTTTTACTTTAGATCTCTAAATGTTGCTTTAGCCGGAATGATTAGAATGTAGAATGAATATAATGGCTGAAAACCTCTTTGGGTTTCTTTTAAAGTCCACAACCATGGATTCAATTGCCAAGGTATTAGGCATTTTGCTAAAGCTTCTTGCGCCAAGTGTGTCCTTAGCAGTCTACGTATGATTTCTTAGTTGATTCATGCGAAACACCCTTGTGTCATAGCTGATATTGGTTACAAGCAACTAGCCTATTCATTCAATATCAACCTAGCTGGTAGATTGATTCTCATATTTGCACATCCCAACATCTTCCCTTAATAGATGAATCATTATTTTGATTGTTGCAACCCCCCAGATCCTACAATTACTTGGCCCAACGAAACTTACACCTTAAACAACGATTCCTTGTGGGATCGATCCCAACCTCTAAAGTTGGGTTATTATGTTGATGATGGCTGCTCATACTTCCTTTGAGTAGCTGGGTTAGACGACATCAATTGGTCTTGATAGTTCATGACCAATCTTCCGATCATATATACCCTTATGGGTCTACTATCATCTTCAGAATAAGTATACAAACCTAATTATATGAAAAGATTTTCCCATTATTTTTTATACAACTATGCATGTAAGTGATGAAAGGATCTTTCAACTCACAATTTCAAAATAGGAAATGATTTGGTTTGCAAAAATCTCATACATGAAATGTCAGTCCATAATCATTACTACCTTCTCCACAATTTTCTTGTTTTTTCCCAACGCCAAATAAAATGATCGGTGGATTCAATCCATTCACCATAACAATCAATTCCTATTATTATTTTATCCTACACTAATAGAAATAAAGTTAGATACTTTGTCATTACTCGAAAATAGATCGTGATGGCACTTACCTAGCACACCAAGACGAGTCCGCCCAACCGTTAATAACCCAACATAATAAAAATAACGGAACATAAACAGTCTAAAAAGGATAGATAGGCGTAAGAAATCAAGACTACAACATTCCCAAAACAAGCCTCTAAATACAGAGTACAAAAAGAAATACAAGTCTCAAATGTCTATTTTTCAAATACTAATATGATAATGGATTCCTCAAAGGTCTGCTGAAGACATAAGCAGCAACCTCAAAAATAATCCGAAAGCTCGATCTTGTAATGAGAAAAGTCTAACCAGAGGGACCTAGCTCACAACCTACAAAATATAGCAAGGGGTGAGCACTAAATAATAGGGTACTTAGCGAATGGAACTAACCTAAAGTAATGTAATGAAGAACACAAGTACTCCTTAACACCCATCCACATACCGTCGAACTACAAACTTATACTTAGAAAAGTCCATGTACAATGTATACAACATAGAGACAACACAAGGATATAAATACACTCATCACATAGCATCACATCTAGAATGGGTCCAACCATAAACGAGTCAAATGATATAATAGATGTGTAGTCTCAAAAGCACTTCATTTAATAATAGCAAGCCAGAGTGATATGAGATGGAGTAAATTTCATGAACTATAAATAATATGATGCAATGTCAAATAATCGTGATGCATATCTGTCCTACAATACACATTTACTGATCATAATCACTCCTCATATCGGAACCCATAGGGGCCACAGATGGACCAAGTATCCATCGAAACCATTTTCCTTCGACATTTACTTTTATATCTAGATGGAATCATTTTCCTTCAGCTTTTTCATTTCCGATGGATCATCAAGCAAACACATAAAAGATAGCATAATATTCATGTTTCTGGAAATAAAGTATGTAAGAAATCCATATGAATCACACATGTATTTACCAACAATCGAAAACCAAACAACTCTCAAGTGCTTAAATATCCATAATATAATTCCATCTGTATCCCAATATTAATATACACATCAAGTGAGTGCACAACTACCATGTATTTTGAAATTCACAATTAACTCACAAGTTAAGATGTTACCATAAGAACAATATCCAATTCAACATCTCATCATCAAACCCTACAACATGAGATTCTACCCCAAAGTATTCAATTTTATACATGTAGGAGTAAACAAGGTTCAATCATACTTAACAAAAGGTTAGATGTCCACTTGCTTTACACAAAGTCTCAAATCAAGCCAACTCTTAATCTTTCCCCTTTCAACAACACTTCGAATCATCAAAATATATTCAAATATAGCATCACAATCATATAACGAATCCAATGACACTAAAATCAATCAACTCAGAGGAAAAAGGCAAAATGATCAAAAATCTTATACCGAAAAAATAGTCGGAATCTAAAAATTAATACATGAAAACATTCTCCGAGTAACAAGAAGTTCAACGGTAAAAATCGTCTCGAAAATGAAATTAAGATGGGAGGAAATCATCAATTAAAGATTAGAAATCAATATCTAAAAAATCCCCAAATTCCACCATTAAACACAAAAAATTATAAGTTAAGAACACTAATAAATTAATATAAATAATTGAAATAGGTTAGAAAATTGTTACCCAATCAATTTGTCTTCAAAAACCTTGAAAAGAACCTCTCTAAAATGATGCTTGGAATGTCAAGAATGGTGGAAAGGGTTTACATCACGTCTATCAAAAATTTCACGGGTTCAAGGCTAATTGACACTCCATGAACACAGAGGCTAATGGGCCACTTCACTCTATGAGCGCAGAGGCTTAAGGTTCTTGGACTCTCTTGCACTCCACGAATGCGGCCTCCTTCCCACAAACGCGGAGGTCTAAATGATTTGACCTCTGTGAACGCGGAGAGTAAACCCTGATGCACCAGAAACCAATCCACACTAGCACACATAACATAGAACAAAACACGAAAAGGACCCTCTGAATTTGTTTGGAATCTCGTGAATACCAACAAAACATGGAAACTTACTAGAAACAACGTTCAAAACTCAATATAACCGTCGGAATTTGAATCCAGAAGCCCCTTGGTCTCGAAATCGAGAAAGAGCATTTAAATAAGTTTTGGACTTAAAAACCCGAATTATTCATGGAGTTTCACCATATGGAACCACTGGAACTAACAAAATCCCTATTTGAGCCTCTGAACTCTGAATGTTAATTAAAGTCAAACTTATGATCCATAATGAACTAAAAATGCAACTTTTAGCCTAAAATCTCTATTCTAACTTCAAATTCAATTATGCAAGTTCTCCTAGACCAAATTCAGCATTTCAGAATTGATGGACTCAATAGAATTGAAATACGACACTCGAAACTCAAAATGACCAAAAAACTCAAATTTTTCAACTTTAAGAGTCTGTTCGGAAAGCCACCTAGTAATTGGAATTGGTGTGATTACTAAGGTAGTAATTACACACCCTGGTAATTACACTGTCCTGTTTGTTTGCCAGAGTGTAATTATAAGTGTGTTGTTTGCTTACACAAGTGTAATTACAAGGTTATATTAAAATTTAAAAATAAACATTAATTATTTAAAATTATAAATTTATATTAGATAAATATATGTGTTTATAAATAGTATTAAATTAAATATTTAAGATATATATTATCTTTTAAAAATATATTAATTAGTAACTATATATTCTTAACTAATATTATAAAAAATTAATTTTTATCTTTTAAATTAGTATATTTTAATTAAATTAAATATAAAACTAAAAATATAAGTTTTATGTGAACATCATGATATATGTGTTTGACAAAAATATTAAATATTATAAATATAATATCATAGTAAAATTATTAAAATATTTGATGAAAAAAATCATCTGTCTAATATAACTAAAAAAAATAAATGGCTTGTAATGTGAAATATCAAGTCAATACTACAAAAACAAATTAAACTAAAAAAATATAACATAAGTTTTAACTTCAACACAAAAAAGTTAACATTTCTCTTATGTCAAATTTCAATATAACATGCATAAATATAATTTAAATTAAAAAAATGTATATTTATAAATTTATCTAACAATAAAGTTCAACTTTAATTTAAAAATTAGAATGCTAATAAAATCATGTTACTGAAATATAAAATAACTAAAAAATATGAAAAATTCTATGGATCACATGGCAATGATTGAGAATAAGAAAGAAATAAAAACTTATATGATAAAATAAAATATAGGTCTAGAAAAATTAGAATAATCAAAATAAAAAGAATTTAAAATAAGAAAAATAAAATTAATTGAAATGAAAATATATAAATAAATATAAAAGAAAGAAGTAGAAAGTAATCAGCATGTAATTACACCTTGTTATTACGTGCAATTTACAGTCTCCCCTTATGAATTGGAAAGTGTAATTACACCCACTCAATTGCACTCAATTACCTACTAACCATGTAATTACCTGTCCAGCCAAACAGGTCAGACAGTCTAATTAACACCCAATTCCATCAAATCCAATTACGAGGGTGTCCTTCCAAACAGGCTCTAAACCTTTGAAAACCCTTTCTTTTGCAAAACTCAAACTTTTTACAAGATTTTCAAAATCCGACTTTCAGACTTGACCAAAAATGGCATAAGGCAACTTTTGGGAAGGGAAAAATGGTAATTTGATCAAAAATAATAAAATGACATTCGACGTCATTACATCATCCACTACTAAAAATAATGTTAGTTCTCAAACATGAGCTAAGGGAAATACCTGAAGGCTCAAAAAGTTGAGGGTATTTGGCACGCATATCAGACTATATCTCTCATGTAGCCTAATTCTCGGGCCTATGGCTCCACTGGAACTTTATTTAAGCAGTCTCCTTAGTCCTCAACTTTCTTACCTGGATATCCATAATGGCCACCGACTGCTTCTCAAGGGTCAAATCAGGACTCAACTCAACCAAATCCATGAAAATCATATGAGACTCATCTGAAATATATTGTTGTAGCATAGAAACATGAAGCATAGGATAGATTGAAGATAGGTTGGGTTGCAAGGCAAGTTTATAAGCTACATCCCCCACCCTACCTAGAATTTGTAAAGTACCAATAAACCTCAAACTGAGTTTTCCCTTCTTCCTAAATCTCATAACACCTTTCAAGGGTGAGATCTTTAACCATACCATGTCACTAACTATAAACTCCAAGGGTCGAATCCGCCTATCAGCATAGCTCTTTAGGTGACTCTGGGTTGTCACCAACTGACTCTAAATCAACCGCACTCACTCTAAATCATCTCTCAACATATCAACACTTATGCTCTCCACCAATATTATGTCAAACCATTCAATTGTGATCTACACCTCTTGCCATATAACGCCTTAAAAGGAGCCATCTGAATGATGAAATGATAACTGTTGTTGTATGCAAACTTCGCCAAGTCCAAGTTCTGGTCCTATCTAGCACAAAAATCAATGCAAACTGGGACTCCATGAAACCTCACTATCTGACTAATATATAATTGCTCTAGCATCTCAACCATGAGCTTCACTTTGATAGGAATGAAGTGGGTGGACTTGGTCATGCGATCCACCACTACCTAAATAGAGTCAAAACCGTCAATAGTTGGAGGCAACCTAATAACAATGTCAATTGTAAGACACTCCCATTTCCACTCTGGAATGGACATCCTTTGCATAGAGCGTCCAAGCCTTTGGTGCCCATACTGTTGGCAATTCAAGCGCTTTTCCACAAACTCAACAATGTCTCTCTTTATCCCACACCACCAATAATACAATAACAACATTACCCCAATGTCTCAAAGGCTCCCGCCCATTGCGGGGTAAGCGGGGTCGGGTGTATGCAGCCTGACCCCTATGTTTAAAAATATAGCGCGACTGTTTCCGGATGACCCATGATGAGCATCGAAAGTTGTATTGACTAACTGCTACTTCACAATTGAAAGAAGCATAGACAGTTTAAAGAGCCATTTTGCTTTATTCCATCATATTCGAAGCCAAGAAATAGTGAATCTTTGGCTCCATCCAAGATTGATGGAAACACCACACCACCAATAATGTTATTTCAAATTATGATACATCTTTGCTGCCCCCGTCTGAATAGAATATCAAGAACAATAGGCCTCCTCAATTATCAATCTAATCAAATCATCCACCATAGGTACGACTCCCAATCCTCAAAACACCATCAGAATCAAGCAACACTTCTATAGCTTCACTATTAAGCACTCTATCCCGAATGGTACAATACACTTTATCCTCAAACTGCCTATCTCCAATCTGATCCATCAAGGATGAGCAAGCCTCAATAGTAGCAAGTGATGTGCTGCCAAAACACAACACTTTTGATGCTTAAAACTTGAAATTTTATGTTTTCTCAAAGATATATTAGTGGGTTTGATGTGTTTTTATTATTATTTTGCAGGATTACAGGATTTGTCATGGATTTGGGTAATGTTCTGCAAAATTGCATTTATTGAGGACTTACAGGCTACTCTATGGGCCATGGTTACTTTCATGAGCTATAGAGATGCTTTATGAGTGAAATCCAGTGAAGGGATAAGTTTCACATGTTGCATCAACAAACTGTCAAATGAATCGTAGAAGTTTTCATGAGTCATGGATTAGTTTCTTGCTTGGAGTATCAGAGTTTGAGCAGTTCTAGAAAACATGTAAGACAAAACCCTCCACGGGTCATAAGACTGAAGTCAGACCGTAGGAAGGTCTCATGGATTTGAAGTTAGTTTTTAGAAGATGCAGAGCACGAAGCCTAGGTGCGGGCTGTAGTTCCTTGTATGGCCGGTAACCCAATTCGTAGAAGCTGTCGAATTCAATTTCCTATTTCATTTTGAATTTCTATTTTACTTAATATAAATAGGTTTTTAGGACTTTTTAGCAGAGAGACGCACGAGAGGACAGAGAGACACTTTTGAGACTTAACAGTTTGTGAATTTTACATTAAAAACATTACATTATGATTTCTTGTGGAGAATTTTGGATTTCTTGGTCTTAATTCCATCATTATAAGTATCAAATTATGCTATTTAATAACATGATCGTTTCATCTATAATGATTATGCATAGCTAAACCCACAACTAGAGTTGTGGGAACCATGAAGAACTAGCAATGTAAAATCAAATAGTTCTTAATTCTTGGAAAGTGTGCATGCATGTATTAATTAATTCTTCTCGTAATCAATGTTTTTTAACAATGGCCAATGTTAGAACCCTCCTAATTCTTACTGACTAGATCAAAGTAGTAATGAATAAGAAAAGAGATTAATTAACAGGATTCGATGTGATCCCTCTTGTCGAATCAACCAAGCTAGATCAAGTGTAGGTTGTACTGGAACAAAAGGTACAGATTAGTGATGTCACACTATGGGGATGTATCAGATCATGTAGTGAAATTTACTTCTCGCTTAGGTCAAAGGGTTTGGTAAACTTAACCTCCCGTTTTGCATGCTACACACTAGAAAAAATTACGGTTATCTGGTGATACTAAGTTAGGAATTTACGGGGAACACAATACCTAGTTACTTCTCTCACTGGAATACCAAAGTAGAGGAAATATGACTATTTATTTGTACTAGTTCCCAATGCTTCTCCACGCTCAACAAGCAAAAATCTTGGTTGTCTTGGGTTGGTTATGTTAGAACCCGTAAGTTAGAACCCGTAAGTAGAACATGTAAGTCCTTAATTGGTTCAATTTGGTAAAGTTTGGGACCAAATGTAAATTTTATTCTAAGTTTAGTCCTTAAGATAAAATTGTTGTGGGGGAGTGTGTGGTTATTTCTAATTGGTCCATGTAGGAGATGTTTGCCTATAAATATATGCATATATGTCTCTTGTGCAAGATTTCCACACTTAGAAAAAATTTGAGAGAAAAACCAAGAGAAGCCAAGCAACCCCTCTTGGGTTACTACAGTAAAAATAAAAAAAATTTACATTTTTTCGAGTTTTCAATTATTTGACGCTTCAAGCTTGGTATATTGGATCCCCTAAGTGGCATGGAGGCGTTAGTTGGTCAAGGAAACGCTTGGTTTGACGGCTAGGAAGATTTGGGTCTAGTAAGGAGTTTGAAAGGTGTGTTAATTTTTAGCTTTATTTATGTAAATTAGAGGTTGTGGGGGTGTTAGGGATGTGTTAAATTGAAGGTAAAACAT
>JAOTQR010046316.1:0-14936 GCA_025774065.1 Solanum ossicruentum
AATAGGACTTTTGGCGACTTTGGGCCATCTTCAACCTCTCCCTAATTAACTTCACTTTCTCCATGGCCTCCATTACTAAGTCCAGGCAAATTAAAGCTTCCTATCCTAACTCAAACCACCCCATAAGAGACCTACACCTCCTACTATACATCGCCTCAAACTGTGCCATGCCAATGCTAGCATGGAAGCTATTATTATAAGCAAAATTGATGAGTGGAAGATGGCCATCCCAATTACCTTTGAACTCGAACTCTAACATACAAGCCATCAACATATCCTCGAAGGATTGAATTATCCTCTCGACTTGTCCATCGGTTTGAGGATGAAAGGCGGTGCTCAACTTGACCTTAGTACCAAGTCCCCTTTGAAATGACATCCAGAAGTGCGAAGTAAATTGGGTACCCTGATACGATATGATAGATCTAGGCACACCATGCAACCTTACCAACTCTCATATATACAAATTCGCATAGTCTTCAACACCAAAAGTATTCTTAACTGGTAGAAAATGAGACTGTTTAGTCATCTAGTCGACAATAACCCAAATGGAATCAAATTGCTTCTGAGTCTGAGGAAAACCAATCACGCAATCCATATTCACTTCCTTCCACTTCCAAGTGGGAATCTCAATGTCCTTAGCCAACCCACTAGGCCTTTGGTGCTCTACTTTTACTTGTCGATGCCACCACACACCTCTTTTAAGTCTCGATACATCTTAGTAGATCCCAGGTGAATAGAATAATGAGAATTATGGCTTCACCCATGATCACCTTCCTAAGATCATCCACATTTGGAACACATAACTGATCCTGATACTGAAGTACACTATCTCCCCCTTGGGAGAAAACCTCAATATTCTTATCGGCAACCAATTTCTTTAATTCAACCAAGGAGGGATCTAAATCTTTCTTAGCTTTCACATCAAAGATCACCAAGGATTCAACCCCATTTTGAACCTACCACCCAACCTCTCTAAATGATGAACGTCCCTTGCCAACTCCTTCCTCTCCTGCTCAACATGAGCCACACTCCCCATAGAGAGTTTACTAAGAGCATAAGTTGCCACATTCGTCTTGTGGGGATGATATTGCACACTCATGTCATAATCCTTTAGGAGTTCCAACCATCACCTTTGCCTCAATTTAAGATACCTTTGAGTGAACACGTATTGCAAGCTCTTGTGATCGGTGAATGCACCCTATAAAAATAGTGTCTCTTAATTTTAAAAGCAAAAAGCACCGTCGTCAACTCAAGGTCATGAGTTGGGAAATTACGCTCATGCACCTTCATTTGTCTAGATGCATAGGGTATCACCTTAACATATTGCATAAGTACACAACCCAACACAATTTGAGACATATCATAATATACCACAAATCCATCCAAATCATTCGGTAGGGTCAAAACTGGAGCCGATGTAAGTCGATCCTTCAAAATTTGGAAAATCCCCTCACATTCGTTCGACCACACAAACTTAGCCTTCTTCTGAGTCAATTTAGTCAATGGAGATGCAATAGATGAGAAATCCCTCAACGAACCTTCTATAATAACCTGGTAACCCAAGAAAGCTTCGAATGTCCGAAGGAGTCAATGGTCTAGGCCAATTCTTCACTACCTCAGTCTTCTTCGGATCCACCTTTATACAATCACTGAACACCATATGACCCAAAAAAGCAACTTCATCCAACCAAAACTCACATTTTCTAAATTTGGCATACAACTTAATCTCTCTCAAGGTTCGCGAAACCAACCTTAAATGATCGATATGCTTCCGCTCACTCCGAGAATAAATGAGAATGTCATCAATGAAGACAACCACAAAAGCTATCAAGGAATGGCTTGAACACCTGATTCATGAGAACCATAAACATGTCTGAAGAATTAGTTAGGCCAAATGACATCACCACAAACTGGAAATGCCCAAACCTTGTCTAAAATGCCATCTTAGGAATATCGCACTCTCTAACCTTCAACTGATGAAACCCAGAACCGAGATCGATCTTTGAAAAGTGAGTAGCCCCTTGAAGTTGGTCAAATATGTCATCGATTCTACCCAATGGATACTTATTCTATATGGTTACCTTATTCAATTTTCTATAATCGATACACATCCAAAGAGATCCATCTTTCATTCTTACAAATAACACGGGAGGGCCCATAGACTTCTCCAACAAATCTTTCAACTAATCGTTCAACTCATTCGGTGCCATACGATAGGGAGGAATAGAGATAGGCTGAGTATCTAGAAGAGATCTATGCCAAAGTTCACTTCCCTTTCGGGAGGAATACCGAGCAAGTTTTTGAGGAACATGTCCGAAACCTCATTCACCACTGGAACCAACTCAAGAGAAGGTAACTCGGACAACACATCCTTGACCCTCACAATGTGATATATGCACCTCTTCGAGATTATTTTCCAAGACATAAGTTAGGAAATAAACCGACCCTTAATGGCGGAGTCCCTTCCCTTCCACTCAAGAACGGGTTCACTGAAAGGTTGGAACTAGACTTTTCGAGTCCTACAATATATAGTGGCATATGATGCATACAACCAATCCATCCGAAGAATCATATCAAAATCATACATTTCAAGTTCCACGAGATCACAAGGGAAAAGCTTATGCAACATAAAAACATGATAACCACGATAGACCTTATGTGTAATAATAGATTCACCCATGGGGGTATAAACTGAGAAATGATACCTCAAAATTTCCAAACTCAAACCAAACATAACAGCCAACAGAGTAGTCAAAAAAGACAATTTTGCATCTGGGTCAAGCAAAGCATAAGTATCAAATCAAGGACTTTTAACAATCCGGTAACAATATTGGGGCCTCCTCAACTTTTTCAAGTGGGTGGAGAGCATAGAACCTGTTGTACCTTGGAGAACCACCTTGAGGAGCCCTTGGTTGGCCCAGAGCACCCTGAGCTGCCTGACCTGGACCTCTCTGAGAAACCTTAGGACAATCAGAAATTTTGTGGCCTTTGTTACCACACCTAGAGCCGGCGCCCAAATTCCCTCAACATTCACATATATGGTGCTTCCCACACTTTTCACATAAAGGATACCCTGATCCCCTCAAACTAGTGCCCTAGGGGAGGCACCCTAGCATTAGCAACCAGAGCACCTAAACCTTGGTCCTGTTGGAAGTGACCAAACCACCACCTCGAGAGCTGGTGAACCCACCATCAAAATGGGGCCTCTTAAGATCATGCACCCTTCTTTCTTTGAGTTTCTCCCCTTTATCTGTTCGACATACACCATGAGTCTAGAAATATCCATATCTCAGATGAGTATGGTGGTTGGACATTCCTTCATAAGTGAGCTAGAGATACTGAAAATGAACTTGTACATTCTAGCATTAAAATCAACCAGAGTACCGGAGCATACTTGGAGAGCTTGGTGAACTTGAGGGCATAATCACTCACACTTATATTCCCTTATTTGAGGTTTATAAATTTAGTCATCTTGGCTTCCCTAAGCTCAAGTGGGAAGATATAATCCAGAAAGGCAAGCTTGAACTCCTCCTAGTTAATAGCATAACCACAAACTCTCTCCATAGACCAATGAGTATACTACATCTGTTTTACATCCTTCAACTAATAGGTAGCCAGTTCAACCCTCTCCTCATAAGTGACACCCATGACATTCAATACTTTGGGGAGCTCATCAATGAACTCCTGAGTATCCTTTTTAGCCATAGACCCAAAGAACTTCGGAGGATTCATCTGGGTTAAATCCCTCACTTTAGAAGTTGGAGTGGATCCCGAGGAAGATTAGCCTACCTAGTAAGAGTAGTTACAATCGTCTTGGGCAAGCATGGCAAAGACCGTCTGAAATTCGCCATTAGAGGTAGACTCATCCATAGGCCCTTGTGGTGCTTGACCATCATTAGCTGAAGCTGGTATTAGTAGGTAAAGTCTTTCACGAGGAATCTTCTGAAATGGAAACGATACCATCAAGATAAGGAAGCTAAATACATACAAATCATAGCACGACATAAGACATGAAGAAGCGAGATAATTCCTAAAGTGTCGTCAGAACCTCCTATTCATTGGCATGGTGCACTTCATACCCATGAATAGAACTCTACTTGACGCAGCATGTTGGACTCTGGGGATCATTGACAAACCTAGCATTCTAATACCATCTCTGTCATGACCCGTTCCTAGGGTCTAGAAGTGACATGGTGAATGAGAACCCAAGGGTCCCCAAACAAGCCACAAAGTACCAAAAATCCACATTATCAGTTCAGAAGAACATTCAAAATTAACACATAATTCTAAGGGATGGGAAAGTAGGACTCACGCTATGGGAGTATCTTAGGGAAAGGGATTAGCATGAGCTCACATAGCACATAGCACATAGCATATTATGACTAAGGCCGGGTAAGGCACATAGCATATTATAACTAAGGCCGGGTAAGTTGACTCGGGCAATTTGGGACTTAGGATCTTTCCACATCATAACATAAGATCATTTTATAACATAATCATAAGTAGACATGATCAAAATTAAATCACATACAACACTTAGCATAAAATGAAAAGAGTAGACAAGATGTCTAATGTTGCCTCTACATAAGATAGGTCGGGGGTCAAGACATACCCCGAGCTCACCCTCAAAGTAAGTAAAGTAGAAAAGCACAACATAGGTAGAAGAGGTGGTGGTTGGTCCTTGGAAGATAGGACTCACCATAACAAGTGTAACTTGAAACCCAAGCTAGACGTCGTACGGTGGATGAATAGGCTACTCGGCCTACATGGTGAGATCATGTAGGAAAAAATATGCGTTAGTACATTTCAATGTACTAAGTATGCGCTTAATGCAATATATGTAATACCAAACCTGCATTAAATGTTAGGTGACAAGGGCACATATATAGAATAGACAACATATCAAGGGTGTAGTATACAATATGCTATGAAACCAATGATGTATGAAATGAAATGCTCATATATAGTAGGAATGTGACCTTAACCGACATAAGTAAGACCAAGCGAGATATTACTTGGAATCCTAATGAAATCCACTCATCGGTAAATATGTGGTCTACTTGCCAAATGTAAACCATACTTCACCTTAAGGGTACCCCCATTTGTATAAAGCAAACTTCCTGATGGGCACCCCCATTTTGGATAAGATTTTCACATATAGCATATCATATCACGTCACATAGTTTCTTCTCCTTATGGGCAACCCCATTTCGGAGACAACTTTCTTTATGGGTACCCCCATTTCGAAAAGGAACCTTTGCTAGGCACATAGTTCGAGGAAAGAGAGGAAACCTCCTTCCATCGGTGCTAAGTCATCATCCCACAAGAATAATTATAATATACGTAGTTATATATGCTTTCAAAAGAGGCAATAGTCATTTTTCAAATCATTTTAATGCATTCTTGGTCTTAAAAACCAAGCACTTATTCATAATAATTCATACTTAGGCTCAAATGCCAAAATCATAATTCATAGTCATAATACTCATGCATAGAAATAGCCCATTCATATATAAGATGGTGCAACCACCCAAAATGCTCAAAAGGCCATAATCATAGATATATATGTGATTACATTCTCGTCATAACCATAATCTCATCATACCCATTCCCATATCATGAAACATAATTAGGTCTAACCCATTTTATAATTTCCATAATAATCCAATGTCATGAATGCAAATGCTACGAATGATGTGAGGATAGCATGGGTAATTTAGATTCAATATAAAATCAACAATATAATATGAATTTCAAGTGAAAACATGATTAAATCCATATTTAAAATCATAATATACTCACCAAAGCACAAACAAACCTTCAAAAGGGACATGCATATTCATAATTTTATAAACACATTATAATTCATCATTTTAGAACTTAAATCAACCTAAAATTGATAGATACGAACTATTTATACTTTATCTGGATTTAAGGAATCATAATATTTAAATCTCCAATTTAAAGTAAACAAAGGATTCATGAAAATTGCTTGAAAATAGCTTGGGCCACCTTGATTTAAAGAAATCAAGGATTAAAACGCACATACCTTCTCCAAAATGAAGAAAACCCCAAAGAATTTGAAGAAGAATTGAGTTCCCTTGGTCCCAAGATGAAAATCAAAAGAGTTCCTTTGAGAATAGTCTTTGAGAGAGTTTAGAATATGAGGAGTGAGTTTTGAATGTTTGAAATGATGTTTCAGGACTTTAGATGGTCATTAGATAGCATAGGAATTCCCAAAAGATCAATAGAGTTAATCAAATTTATGAGAACACCATTAATGAAATGGAGGAAAAATTTCTCATACCCACTATACTTTAGGCAAAATGGCTCATGTGGCACTCCACCATTCATGTGGAGTGCCCGTGAACCAAAAGTTAGACAAATTTCTGGAAATTAGAGCCATGACCCAACACTTCGAATTTTTTAGCACACATGCATTACATAGTTTGCCACGCACCCGTGAACCTCACCAACGTTCGTGGGGGTGGGCATGGCACCAATCTTAGACAAACAACTTTCCATGCCAACCTTGAAGACCCCATGGCCACCCATATGGCCCGTCACCCTGATCACGGTTCGTGTGGTGAGCTGTGGTGCCATATTTGGCCAAAAATAATTTCTCCACACCAAGATTGACCGACACTTAGGATTTTCTCCATCCTTGAAGGCCATACGACTAGTACCACTGGTTTTACCCCAATAATTAGGCCATAAATAGCCTTTCAGGCCAAGGTCATCCCTACGATTCGTGTAAAGCCACACAGCCCGTATTGATGCCTGTGTGGCAACATAACAAAGGAGGCTTTATGAAAATAGGCATAAATCCCTCATCTGAACTCCAGATTAGGTGAAACTATGTTGGAAAGATAATTCAAAGAGATTTAATTTGGTAGGTTGTGGGCTAGCCAGTTCATTTTTTGTTAAGAGATATTCCCACTTAAAGCTGCCTCTTCAATTGGTACTTGTGACAAACTTAGCCAACGAAATTCATTTGAACTTGGCTTGATGTAAGGGACCCAGGATGACCCTAAAATATATAAATGAGTTTTAATTGGAAGCTTGCGAGAGACCTTAGCTTGACTTTAAAGGTTCCATTCTAATCTTACAAAAATTTAGGGTATTACATCGGGTCGTTACACATGCTCTAGACCTCTCATTTAAATCCCTCCGATCATTTTTTTAGTTTTCATGATGATACCAATAGTAGTAGTCGATTAATGATAACTAAGAGAAAGTTGGTGTTTCTTGTTGTGACATTAGTGACCTATCTTCCATCTAAGGTGAAGCTGTAAGTAGGAAGAAAGAGCAGGTGGTGTGTTGTTACTTGGAGTTAGAGGAGAGCATTCATATTGTCTCCTTATATTAAGTCATGATATATTGATGCTAAGGAAATAAGATGGCTGACGATTCTAAGAAAAGTGGTCACTTAGAGCCCATGGACTGATTCCGGTACTAGGCTTGAATGTGGTGTTTATGACACGTGAATTAATGTAGGATTCATTAGATGCATATTGAGTAGGAATCATGACTTGTTGAGTGCAGAAGAAGGAAGTAGCATTCATGGGATAGAATTTCTCATGAAGGATAGAGCATAAACCTTGTTATTAAAATTTTCATGAGTAATACCATGTGACTTAGAGTTAGGCTTGGAAAAAGGTAAGAGTATGCAATTAGACTTCGACCTTGATAGAGTGGCTATATGTATCCTCATGGGAGCTATATATGAGCCGCAATTAATGAAGTGTTCTATGTATGAAGAAGTGTGCAGTCATGGAATGTTGCTAGGATTAAAAGCTATCAGTTGTTTCATTAAAGTATCATACTCATAACCCTATTTCATTCCAAAGGCAGCCCTATTCTTTATTGAATAGCTTCAAAGAGATTGTGACCTATGTTTAACCTCATGTTGTTCTTATCATACTTTCCATGAATATTTCTCAAACTCATGGCATGAATCAGCCCTATATGTATTGGTAGAAAAGTTCATAAGAGAAATATTAAGCATAAATCCATTCTCTTCTAGCTTACTCTCACCTTTATTTGAGGACGAATGATCCCAAGGGGGAAATGTTGTAACACCCACAACTCCATTCATAGGTCCCAAAATTTTTCATCATATGTATACACGATCAAACCTATTGATGCCTTACATGTACCTATATTATAAGGCTCATTCATATATGTGTGAAGTGAATTAGAAGTGGATTGGGTTCATAATAGACCTTTAGTACTTTGTCAAGTTGAAAGGTTTTCTATCGGTAAAGTTTTTCACTTTGGATTATGCAAGGGTCCAATTTAAATTTTCATAACTCATAGCCCACAAAGAATTAGGTGGCCCATTATAATGAAAGCTCTTTGAAATTTCTTTCCAACGTAATAGGTTTATTTGGTGTTCGAAGTCAAAAGTTATGGTCATTTTACTGAGGCATGCCAGTGCAGAGTTATCCTAAAGTTTACGAAAGGTCTCCTATGGGTTTTAGAAGCTTCTATGAGTCATAGGGGGTCAATATGCAGCCTGACTTGCAATATTAAAAAGAGATAATTTCGTATTTTCTCACCCTTGTAAGCCCAAACTTGTCAGTTTTTAGCCTAAATGAATCCGTAAACGTGATTCCTTGGTTTCTTTATGCTCAAAATACTCTACAAACCTAGAATATATTTTTCAAGAGAAGAAAAGTTAGGGTTATATTTCAAGATTCATTATCAAGGTAAGTTATTCTCCATAAATCTCAAGCTTCTCAATCCAAATTTCTCCATGTATTCTTGAATCTCAAAGAAAACCTTAAATCATAACTTAGGATTTCAAGAAATGGATTCAAGAATTCCAAGAAAGGATTTCTTGATTCTTCTTTTTCTAGAATGTGGGTTCTTCATCAACAACTCTAAAGATTCCAAGTCAAGAATTGAAGAATCAAAGAGAATTCCTTCCACCAATATTTTTTCAAGTTCTTCAACTCTAAGGGAACTACAAAGAGAATTTCTTTTAGAAAGAACAAGTATCAAGGTTCAAAGATCAATGAATTTTTCCAAGAAACTGATTCCCCAGGTGTGTAAGGCCCTCCAAAATTTATCTTGCATATGTTTTAGTATCTTTAATTATAAATCTTTACCCAAAATTCAAGCTTTTGAGTCGAGATCAAGTTTCCTCCATTACTAGTTAATTTCTTCAAAATACTTTTTCACGCATTTTCTAGATAAAGATCATGGCCATTACTAATTTTAGTACTAAGTTAAGCCATTGAGACAAGATTTATAGTTATTGTTGTATTTATGAAAATCCTATATGTATTCCATGAAAAGCTATTACATTCACAGTTTTGAGTTAAGTTTAAGGAACACTAAAAGCTTCTATATTTACAGGATAGTGGAAGAAATAAAGTTATGTTTTGACCCCCATTGTGTTGGTACAAATTCAGTAATAGAGAAGAGATGAGTTGATAAAAGTTTAAGAAAAGCTAGAGTTGGGCTAAATCCCGAAGAGAAGAGAATAATACTTTGAGCAAACATACTTCTAATTATGAGCATTATAAAAGCTATTTTTGGAGTAGTATTGGGCACTGATATAAGTGAGAATAATAATAACTTGAACTCATAAACAATGTAACTAGCGTAGGATAGGATTGTACCAAAAAGTACAACTCCTCATTGCCACTGAGATGTCCCACTTTTGGGATGGATCCACGCCCCTAGTTTTTGTCCCTTACCCTGGCAAAATATGGGACAACTATGGCAGCGTAGACAAGACATTGTATCATCATGAAGCTCTTAGTGATGGTTATCGGTTAGAGAAACTCCCCAAGAAGCAAAGTTTATTAGTTTACCCACTGAGATTAATCATATCCTTATTCAAGTATTTCTCTACATTATGTTGCATAATAAATTAAGTTGAGCTAATTGCAGAACTAAATATTTGAGTATCATATTTTTTATATATTTATTTATGCTCATTAATGCATTAAAGTAAGTACTTCTTTTATATTGAGTTGCACTTTTAGACCAGTTTAAAAACATATGATTTCACTTGCATGACATACTTTTGTCAATAAAGCTATTTCAAAGTTCAGTTTTAAAGTGATTATCCTATCCTTAGTCCTTTTTGGTCATCTTACATACCATACATTCCACATACTAATGCCTTTGCCGTTGCATCATTTTATGATACAGATTTAGGCACACATGATACTAGGCATTCAGTAAGACAACTTTTAGTGGTAGTATCTCCTCATTCTTAGAGGTCTCCAGTCAGTTAGATTGATTTATTTAATATTTTATATTAAGGTAGCCATGGGTCTTGCTACGACACCTATCTTTACTTTATTAGAGGCTTCATAGACATAGTTAGTGAGTCAGTACAGTCTATTCATTTGAATATTTAAAGCATTTATTAGTATTTATATCAAAAGATATTTTTCAGATTTTATATCCAATATGGTTGATGTTATTTGTTTTTATCAAATGTTTTGAAGGTTCACCTTATAAAGCTTCCACATGTATGTTACTTCAGTCAATTGAGTTAGTCAGGCCAAGGGTACACTTACGGACCAATAATAATTTCTTAGTGCGGGCCATGTCTAGGGTATAGGCTCGGGTCATGAAACAGTGCCACTTAGAGGCAACTATATAGCATCACTCCTCGTGAGTAAAACTAAAAAATTTAAAACACCACTCTTTTCTCCTAATTATATGCTACAATTAGCTAATCTGATCTAATATGTAGTCATAAAGTCATAAAGGACGAAAAGAAATATATTATCATTCAGTAAGTAAGTTAATGAAAAAAAGCCATAGAAGCTACCTGCTAACGTACACTTTATCGATCCACATCTTATATTAGCCATCACCTAAGAAAATATCGAATAATATTTATTAACAACGATGTCCAGGAGTACTTATACAAGTTCAAAATCAAAATTGTTGACATAATAAAGATGAGCCATGGCACTCATCCAACAAGAAGTGCTACAGGAAAGTGGAGGTTATAGAAGATAAAAACAACTTGTGCAAATCGCAACATTGCAAATGTGGAATATGAAATGAGTTTAGACTTTGTTACAAAGGGAAACATACATTTTTGTATAACAAAAATTCATATTAACCGTAAAGTGTAATGACCTAGATATTGTATGACTTTGTTGGAGCTTGAAAATTTTGATTTCGGGATGTTTTGGACCAAGGTGACACTTCAAGAGAGACTTCACGATCTGTGTGAGGTCACACGGCTCGTGTTGCCTCTAATGAAGTGACCCTTGGCCTCAAAATTTTGTGTTGGCCTTTGGTGTGTTGAATTAAACTAAGGCACACCAAACTTGGACCCCTCACGGTCCGTGTGACACTTCAGGAATTGTTTGGCGGGATGTGTGGTGGCCTTGGCTTGAAAGCCCTTAATTATTGGGACAAGTGCGGTCACATGGCCCCTCACATAACTCGTGTAGTGTGACACAGCCCATGAGTCCATCCGTACGACTTCCAGAGTGAAATTTCTTCTAAGTATAAAATCATCATCTCGTAACTTGTCGTGGATGAGTTTTATGTCTAAGGGAGGTGACATGGGCAGTGTCACGGACAGTGTGACACCACACAGCCCATGTGGCCCTTTCATGAAGCCTATTTTATCAAATTTTTCTAAGTATGGAATTTTTGTTCCAGACCTTCGCTGAACAAAATTTTTCTAAGTATAGGTTCACGGGCACGTACATGGTCTTTGTAGTGCTACACGGACCGTATACCCCTCCTTTAAGTGGTGATGTCCAATTGTTCTACTCATTTCATTAATGGTGTTTTCATAAATATGATTTATTCTAGTGGTCTTTTGGGATTTCCTATGCTATCTAAAGACTTTCTAATGACCTAACCCTCATTCCTAATGTTCAAATTCATTCCTCACATTTAAAACTCTCTCAGGTCTCTCTAAAAGAAGTCTTGTGGATTGTAAACTTGGGAATCAAAGCAAGCTCATTTCTTCTTCAAAAAACTTCTTTGTTGGTCAAGGTATGTGGGTTTTGATTCTTGGTTCCTTCTAATCAAGGAGACCCAAAAACTCTTTTCAATAATTTTCATGAATTGCTAGCTTACTTTGATTAGGGTTATAAATATTGTGATTCCTAAAATTCAAATAATGTATGATCATGTTTATTTACTAAGTTTATGTTGATTTAAGCTATAATATGATGAACTACATTACACTTATGAAGTTATAAATATGCATGTCCCTTTCATCTTGATTTATGCATGGGTAGCCTATATTATGTTTTTAAAGCTGAGTTTTACTTATGTTTTTACTTGAATCTTATAATGTATTGTTGAATCTAGTTTGAATCTACATTACCCATGTCATTTCCATATCATTCATAGTATATGCATTCATGAACAATGAACTTTTTGAAAGTTATGAAGTGTGTTAATCGCAATTATGTTTATGAATATGATCTTGATAAGATATTATTTATGACAAAGAAATGATCACATTTATATCTATTGATTATGGCTCTTTGAGCATTTTTGGTGCTTGCACCATTTTGTATATATGAATAAGCTATTCCTATACTTGAGCATTATGAATTATAATTTAAGATTTGGAATTTGAGCCTAATAAGGAATCATCATGAGTGGTGTTTGGCTTTTGATCCCAAAATGAATGGATTTGAAATGACTATTGTTCCTTTGAAAACTATGTATATTTATAAGTTTTCTTGTGGGATGACGACTTAGCACTGATGGATTGAGCGTTCTCTCTCTTTCCTTGAACAATGTGCCTAGCATAGGCTATGAGAATCCTATCTGAAATGGGATGTGTTCCCTAAGGAAATTGTATCATACGAAATGGGTGTTGTTCCCGTAAGGTAAGTATAATATGACATGATACTATGTGGAAATGCTATTCGAAACGGGAGGCCCGAAAGTAAGCATGCTTCATACAAAATGGGTGTTGTTCCTATAAGGATGAAGTATGGTTTACCTTTGGCAAGTAGACTGTAACACCCCACATCTTACAATACTAGTACAATGCAAATGAAACATGATAATGGTTTGGTCAAATTAGCGCCCATTTTTAAAAGTACTTGAATTTCATATTATAGGGGGATATGTGATCTAACGCTTAAGAGGATCGAGTGTATACATGTTTTGCATCAAATTGAGTAGATCACGGCCTTGAATGAAGTAAGAGAATAGAGGTGCTTGTAGGACTTAAGAAGCTAACAGGTGAGTCACCTACTTGCTTAGCTTAAATTTGCTAGCTAAACGGAGACGAGGTTCAACGTCGAATTTGACCAAGTCCGATTATGAATAAAGTCTGTGTTAAGGGTGTAACTTTAGACCATATTTTACTATCATAAATGGATATTATTTTTAACCCAATAAGAATATAAAAAGGGCCCAAGTATACCACAACCAACTTGACTATTTGGCCCCAAAACCAAGTGAAGAGAAATTTGAAAATTGGCAGCCAAAGCCCATCTTTAAGACACATTTAGGCTCAAGTGTGAGGGCCAAGCTGCTGCCTCACCAGTTTAATAATATGTGGTATTAGGTGATCAAGAGGTCAAAATAAAGTCATCCAAATTAGGCATTTAAAAAGGAGTTACAAGCAGCAAATTTCATTCACTCTTAGACTTGGAAAATTTCAACTTTCACAAAACTTTATTGTTCTTCTTTCTTGAACTTGTGAAGCAGCTAAAGGAAGATTTTAGGGTTCTTAAGGAGGCTAACAACCTTGAAGGTAAAGGTAAGTGATTATAGTTGTGTGTTTAGCATGGTTGCTTCATGAAAAACAAGAGACTATGCTAGTTATGCTTGTGCTGAAAATTTGGATAGCATGTGTTTAGAAAGTTGTTGCACACTTGCCTTTTGTTTTAGTGACTTCTTTATGGTTAGTGGGTTGTATTATGAAAATAAGTTGATGTTCTTAACAAGGTTTGATATATGGATATTACCCTAAGGTTGCTGCCTGATTTTGGTTCATTTAACAAACAAGTTTTATTGTGCTATCGTAAGTGTAATGTTGATTGGAACTTGTGGGCTGATGGATGGAAGGCTATTGCCTCACATCCTTAATTAATGATTTGTTACTATTCTGAGATTAGTTCAAGGCTATTTGTATGTATAAATTTTGTGGGAACAGTTTGTTAAAGTTGGAACGGGTTTGGAATTATCGACGTCAAACTGGGGCAAAGGGGCGTAACGTTATGCTGTCCATTTGTAGGTTGTGTAGAATTATTATGTGTTGTGCTTTATGGGATGTTGTAAGACTGTTATGGCACTAAACTAGGCTGCACATGATGTGTACATATGAATGTGCATTAGAAAATATGATTAGGGGCGGAAAGGTTGAAAGAATATGCTCGGGATTAAAAATACCCGCTTGCAGCCCGTGTGTTGTTTTTTTATGTGATTGGGCTGCGAAGGTGTAGCTATTGGCTTTTAATACTAGTTTTATCACCTACTATGTTGTAGATAAATATTTGGAGGAATGGAAGGTTATCTCGAGGTAGTAACAAGGTCATACAATGAGGTATGTAAGACTACTTGATTTTGTATTGTTTGGCAAGAAACATAGAACCTTCCTTGGCACATAAAGGCGCTTACCAACTCTGACATAACTATTAACTGTGTCTACACACTTGCACATGTTCTTATGCTTCCATACATAGTCACCTTCAAATCTGCATACATGCTTGTATACCAAGTTACATGGGTTCTTGTTGCTAAATAAAGTTCACGAGTTATTTCATCTCATACGCATTTCATTATTTATGTAACATACTTTTTTCATTGTCATATTGCCTTGTATGATTATCTACATGGCACATGTTACATATACAATCCTACAGCTCCAACTTTGTGACGACCAAAAGAATCATCTCAAAGGTAATTGAAAGATAAAGTATATTATTTATTGATGGGTGGTAGCCCGAGGAGTGGAAGAATCACCTAGC
>JAOTQR010046327.1:0-14936 GCA_025774065.1 Solanum ossicruentum
TTAAAGAAAGATTAAAAAAAGTTAAATGTTTTCATCCCCCAACCCCCGAAGTCCCTACACCCACCCCACTTCCAAATTTTTTTTCTAAAGAAAAAGTTAAAAATTCAAAATAAAGTTAATTTTTTTAATCACCCAATGCCCAACCGGATTTCCCCTCCCAAATTTTTCTCTAATGAATTTTTTAAAAAAAATAATTATTTTCCTCCCAACCCCCAACCTCAATTTTTATAAAAAAAATTTTTTTAAAAAAAGTTACACCCCCACGTCTCCACTTCCATTTTAACCATCCCCCACGCCATCCCACACTATCCTCAAAAATTTTTTAAAGAAAACTAAAAAATAAAAAAGTTTCACTCCTCCCTCCCCTCCCTGAATTTCCACCCTATCCTACTGTCACCCCCAAATGCTTTTAAGGAAAACAAAAAAGAGAATTCACGCACACAAAATCTTTTTTAATGCAATTAAGGATTTCTTTTTAGTATATATACTAATTACCATTTTTCTCTATTTTTTTTTAATTTACAAAGTTCTCTGAAAAAATATGGCAATTCAAATACATTAATTCAATTCTGAATACAAAAAATAGATTTTTTTTAGTATCAACAAGTAATATTTAAAGCATGATATATTAAATGTAGAAACAATTCATGAATCAGAATTAATTTATCTGAATTACTGAATTAATGTATCTAGATTACTGAATTATGTATCCAAATGGAAAGAAGGGATTTTTGAAATTTTTGAGAATGAGTGGGAATTATGAAAAATATGATAAATAAAGGAGTGTCATTATGTAAGTATTCTAATTTTTTTCAATTAAGAGTGAGGATCTATTGGTCTATCTGGCTATTCATATTTTATCTATTTTGATCATATTTGTATGATTTCTTAAAATAAATTATATTTAATTATTTAAAATATATGAGTGATTTATTAAAATAAATATGGATTAAATGAAATCCTTTCCCTCTATATGAATTGAAATTGTCACCACTACCTCTTTGTGAACTCTTCTCGTCAAAAAGTAACAATTAAAGGGCATCCATTAATACATGTCCTACGCTCTGTCAGGCTCGTCGATGTAAGTCTTTTTATTATAATGAATTTGCTGGTTAAATTTATCAGGAGTAATTACGCTAATTTTTTTCTGGTTTTATCTATTATCTCCATTAATTGCTTTGTTATTTGTTTACTCTTTATTCAAGATGTATTATTTTATGTTTTATTTATTATGCGCTTCTAATTTTATTTGCTTACTCTGTATTCAAGATGTATTGTTTATGTTTTATTTATTATGCACTTCTAATTTTATGGCAGCATAAGCTTTTTGACAACCACATAGTATAATTGATGTGATTGACAAATTAGTTTATTTACTCCTTCAGTCAAGATTTGATAGAATCCTTTTTAGTATAGTTGTTACTTAGAGATTTCAGAAATTCTACAGAATTTTTACTTTTGTTGTATATTTCTATTAAAATTGGTTGGGTCTCTTTTTTGTTATGCTAATTGTGCTTAACACATGTTTTGTTGTATGTCTAATAATAAAAAGAATTCGACAGATTTTGATATTATGTACTTCCATTTGTTGACTCTGAAACATTGGATTCAGCCAATTCTTCTGCTAGACTAGAAGTGGACCAATTGGAGCTTTCCGAGTTATTTTTTCTTCATCCCACTCTACTGATAGATTATCCATTTAGGTGAGACATATCATTTCATTTACTTAATAGGAGACATTCATTTATTGGATTTTAGGTTCTATAAATACTCTTTCCTGTGCTTGGTAAATTATGGAGTATAACTTTTTATAATATGAGAACCATTTACCCTCGTAATGCTACATTTTACTTCAAATTGTTGTTGTATTGTACACTTTCTTAGGTTCTTTGCTTAACATAACATGAAGAAAATATTAATTGATAGACCATCCTGCTTTATCTTTTTTCCATCAGGTGACACCATTGTTCGAAAAACCATGTTGTTTGATCATGTCTATGGCTGCTTTCTCTAACAATATTTGGATGTACTCTGCCTTGAGTGGATATGACCGCCCCACAATTGGTTCCTCTATACTTGTGTTCTGAGAGTGTCGGAAAACAATATCAAGGAAAAGTTGCAATTGTAGGATTCTGTATGTCTACACTTGGAATCTGTCATTACCAGGTTTGGCTTATTTAAATAGGAACTACTCATGGAGGGTACTTTATCTTTGGACTTCTCTTCCTGTGTTAGTTTATTGTATATTGATGTAGTTTAGTGTTTATGAGTCACCGAGATGGCTTCTTTCAAAAGGAAAAGTTAGTGAAGTTTCTACAATCCTCAACACATTCATTGCATCTCACTTCAAGAACCAAAGTTTGAATCCTGATCACTAGAAGCTGAATTTTACAACTAATAGTCCTAATCAACCATTAATCAACATTTTATTTAAGAAAAAGTGGATTATGGGACAACTATTGATAGTTGTAGTAGTTGGTTTTGGCACCGGATTGGTGTACTATGGCATGCTTTTAGGACTCAGCTTAAATCTCTACTTGAGTAATGAGAAGGAAATAAATTTTAAGAGAAGTAAAAAGGTGCAATTTCAGAATGCATTCATGCGGGCTCTATTGATTATCATAGATTTGTCCAATTTGGGCTTTGTGTTATTGTTCATTTCTGGTCCCAAGCAAATCACTTGGCCTGAATACTCTACTTACCGGAAGACTTAAATAATAATGGAAAGACTTCAATATAACAACTAAGAATACCAAAATGTCTGAATAAACTGAAATGAGAAGTATCTCAACAAAAACTGAAATAAAGAGATCTGAAATACTTGTCACATAGGTTGTGGAACCTCTAACTAGAATAATCTGTAACAACTACTGGGACAGGCCCTAAGTAGCCACAACTGAAGGAATTACTAAAAAGGAAAAAACATAGATTAAAACTTCAAAAGTCCCTGACTGAGAAGAGAACTCACCAATAGTTGGATGGATGTATGGTCCTCAACGGAGCGTCTGCTGAATGGCTTTGTCACCTCCTTCTGTATCATAAAATGATATAGGTCCTAAGGACGACAGTACATGGAATGCATTGTATGTAAAATGGCCAAAACAGAAACTCAGGGTAAGGTAACGCTTTCAAAGTAGTTAAAACATATCTCAAAATAAAGTAGCATAAGTAATAAATACAATACATGCTGAAAATAGAACATGCTGAAAATCTGTATGTAAAATCTAACTTGTTTTAACTTGAGGAGTTTCTCTAACCGACAACCACCACTATGAGCATCGTGGTGATACATCATCTTGCCCACGCTGCCAGAGCGTCCCATACTTTGCCAGTGTAAGGCACGAAAATTAGGGGAGTGGATCCATCCCAAGACTGGGCCATCTCAGTGGCAAGTGAGGAGTTGTACCTTGGTACAATCCAATCCTACGCTGGCTACGTAGCTTATGAGTTCAAGTTATTAATACTACTCTCACTCATATCGGTGCTCAATACTACTCCCAAAATAACTTTTATAATGCTCATAACTTAAAGAGTAAAAGATCTCAAAATATATCTTTGATCTTTTGGGGATTTACTGTAAACTTTAAAACTTTTCATAAAATCAACAATAGTTATGATTCTTGTCAAGAAAATATGCATGAACAGTACTTTGAAGAAATTTATTAGTGATCTCAACTTGTAATTGAAATCTTGGATGGAACCCAGTAATTTAAGATTAAAATAGTAGTAGAATAACTTTTTTTGAGAGACTTACATACTTGAGGGATCAACTTCTTGGAAGAATTGGGGATGATTCTTGAAAGCCCTAACCTTATCTTAGAGTATATGCTTGAGTTCTTGGAAACTTTTGTAATGTTAATGAGGTGAAATGGTATGTTTTAGGAGTCAATTGGATGAAAATCGATGTACTTAAGGTTTACAAAGGGTGGAAAAAGTCGGAACTACCCTTTCTTAAAATTAAAAAAAAATTCACCTCGTACACCATGTCCACGTCGTGCCTGAGATGTGGACATGTATATTTCGCTAACTTTCGTGATTTTCAATTTCTCATAAAAAATTTAAAAAAAATACAGGTGTGGGCCCATGACAGGTCTGCATCACTGCCCTAACACATACCCTCATTGGCTCGGTTTTCGGATTGAAAAATTAATTTTTGATCTAGTTTCTCTAAAATCAAGTTAAGATCATTTTTCCACTCAATTTTTCGAGCTGATTGCAAATGCGGTCTCGAATTCGCAAGCAGAGCATCGGAAGACATGTTACGCGAATTATTCCTTCCTAGGGGTATTTTGGTAATTTCAGCTAGTGTCACAATATCTCCCCCTTAGGATCATTCGTCCTCGAATGAGACAACGATATGAATAGTTGGTTCAATAAGTACAAGATTACTTAACTTAGACAAACTTAAATCTTCAAGATCAATTATGGAAATTTACCTTCAAGATCCTCATTGAGGCTTACAAATAAGTGTGGATATTAGGCCTTCATATCTTCCTCAGCCTCCCATGTGGCTTCCTCAATGAACTAATTCTCCACAGAACTTTTACCGAAACAATCTCTTTTGGTCCTTAATTTGCGAAATTGTCAGTCTAGTATCTGCATTGGGACCTCTCCATATGTCAAGCTGTCTTTGATCCAAATACTCTCTAGAGGCACGACCAGCATGGGATCTTTCAAACACTTCTTAAGCATCGAAATATGGAATATTGGGTGAAAAGCAGTTAACTCTGGCGGCAATTCCAATTCATATGCCACATTACTGACTCTTTTAACAATCTGGTATGTCCCAATATATCACGAACTAAGCTTTCTCTTTTTCCCGAATCTCATAACTCCCTTCATCGGGTACACCTTTAGGTATACCCAATCAGTTACCTGAAATTCCAAGTCCCTCCTTCTAGCATCAGTGTAAGACATTTGTCGACTTTGGGATGTCTTTAGTCTTTCTTGGATAACTTTTACCTTCTCCATAGCTTGATGGACTAAATCGGGTCCTATTAATCCTACCTCATCAGCTTCAAACCACCCAATGGGTGGTCTACATCTTCTCCCATAAAGGACTTCATCATGTGCCATTTGTGTGCTAACTTAGAAATTGTTGTCATAGGAAAACTAAATCAAGGGTAAGTGATCATGCCTGTTACCTTTAAAGTCTATCATACACACCCACAACATATCTTCAAGGGTCTATATGGTCCGCTCCGCTTGCCGTTCTATCTGTGGATGGAAAGTTGTACTTAGGTTCACCTTAGTACCAAGCCCTTCTTGAAAGGACTTCTAAAATTGTGCTTTGAACTGGGCTCCTCTATCTGCAATAATGGAAATAGGGCCCCCATGCAACCTAACAATCTCTTTAAGGTAAAGTACGGCATAGTCCTCAGTTGTATCAGTCATCTTGACAGGTAGAAAGTGAGATGACTTGGTCATTTTGTCTACTATGACCCATATCGAATCATGCTGCCTACGGGATTGAGCTAAGCTGTTATGAAGTCCATGTTAATCATCTCCCACTTCCACTCTAGAATTTCAATATTCTGGGCTATACTGCAAGGCTTTGATGCTCCACCTTAACTTGCTGGCGATTCGGGCATTTGGTCATGAACTGTGCGATGTCCTTCTTCATGCCACCCCACCAATAAACCTCCCGTAGATCTCTATATATGTTTTGCACATGGGAGAATAGAGTATTTGGTGTTATGAGCCTTGGCTAGGATCCTATCTAAGGCCATCAACACATGGTACACACAATCTGCGTTGGTATCTCAGAACTCTATCTCCCCCTTTTGAAACACTAATACTTTCTGTTTTCGAACATCTTCTTTTAGTTGAAGGATGATAGGATCCCTGTCTTGTTTTTCTTTCACCTCCACCACCAAGGATGGCTCTGCCCATTTTTGATAATGGCACCACCCTCGTCAGAATCTTCAATTTGTACTCCTAAACGGGCTAGTCTGTGCACTTCCTTAGCCAATTCTTTCTTTTCATCCTCAGTGTGTGCAGTGCTCCCTATGGTCAACCTGCTAATAGCATCAACAACTTCATTAGCTTTACCTGGGTGATAAAGGATGCTCATGTCATAGTCTTTCAGTAGCTCCAACCATCTCCTCTTTCTCAGGTTTAGCTCCTTCTGGCTGAATACATACTGCAAGCTTTTGTGGTCCCTAAATACATCTACATGCCCACCGTAGAGATAGTGTCTCTAGATTTTTAGAGCAAACACTGCAACAACAAGCTCAAGATCGTGGGTAGGGTAGTTCTTCTCGTGGGTCTTAAGCTGTCTAGAAGCATATGCTATCACCTTGTCTCTTTGCATAAATACACATCCTAACCTAACTCTGGAAGCATCACAATATACCACAAAGTCATCGGCTCCCTCGGATAGGGATAAGACCGGAGCTGTAGTCATCTTAGTTTTTAACTCTTGAAAACTCTTCTCACAAGCTTCTAATCATACAAACTGAACCTTCTTCTGAGTTAGCTTAGTCAAGGGAGCTGAGATAGAAGAAAACCCCTCTAGAAATGCCTATAGTAGCCTGCCAAGCCTAAGAAACTCGTTATCTCTATTGGAGCTGTGGGCCTTGACCAATTTTTTACTGCCTTAATCTTTTGGGAATACTTTAATACCTTCACCGGACACAATATAACCCAAAAAGGCTACAGATGCCAACCAGAACTCACATTTGGAAAAATTGGATAGCTGCTGATCCTTAAAGGTTTGAAAGATAATTTTAAGATGGTTAGCATGTTCCTCCTTGTTACGAGAGGAGATCAAGATGTCATCTATGAACACAATGACGAACATATCTAGATACGACCTCAACACCCTTCAGAAGATTCATGAGAGCTACTGGTGCATTTGTCAGTCCAAATAACATGACTAAAAATTCATAATGATCATAGCAGTCCTGAAAGCTATCTTAAGGATGTCTATTTCTCTAACTTTAAGCTGATGATACCTAGATCTAAAGTCTATTTAGGAGAAATAAGTAGCACCCTAGAGTTGGTCAAATAGTTCATCAATTCTGGGAGGAGGATATTTGTTCTTTATGGTGACCTTATTCAACTGACGATAATCTATCCACATTATAAGAGAACCATCCTTTTTCCGCACGAAGAGAACTGGAGCACCCCAAGGTGAGATGCTTGTTCTGATGAAACTGCTATCTAGGCGGTCTTCTAACTGCATTGTCAACTCTTTTAGCTCTGAAGGAGCCATATGATACAGAGGAATAGTTATGGGTGAGTATCTGGGAGGGTATCTATCCCAAAGTCTATCTCTCTATCAGGAGTGACTCTGGGAAGATCCTCCAGAAAGACTTATGGGAATTCATTCACAATTGGGACAGACTAGAGAGATGGTGCCTCGATATTAGAATCCTTGACTCTGACTAGGTGATATATGCACCTTTTGGAAATTAACTTTCTGGCCTTGAGATATGAGACAAACTGAACCTTAGGAAAAATGAGCTACCCCTCCACTCTAAGACTGTCTTGTTAGGAAATTGAAATTTGACCACACTAGTTCTGCAATTTATAGAGGCATAACTAGCATGAATCCAGTCCATACCTAGGATAATATCAAAATTTATCATGTCTAACTCAACCAAATCAGCTATGATATCCTTATGATAAATTGATACTAGATAGCCCCTATAAATTCATTGGGCTAGGAGAAACTCTCCGATAGGAGTAGGGACACTGAAAGGCTCAAAAAGATATTCTGGACTGACCCCAAACTTCATAGCTACATAAAGAGTCACAAATGACAATGTGGCACCTGGGTCTAATAATACATATACATCATAAACAAAGACTTTAAGCATATCGGTAACCATGACTAGTGAGTTCTCCTGCTCCTGCCCGATGGCCATAGCGCATAAGCAGTTTGTGCCCCCGCCTGCTCCTGATGTAGCACCCCTATGAATTGGCTTACCTTGTGGTGCTAAAGAAACTGACTGAGATCTATTATCTCTCGTGTTCTTCCTCTTCATAGGACAATCCTTCAAGAAGTTCCCCACCTAACCACATTTGAAACAACCATTCGTACCTATAAGGCACTCTCCTGGATGAGACCTGCTACACTTACCACAAATGGGGTAATGAGTCTATCCTTGAGCTATGCTACCCTGTGAGTAGCTTCCCAGAAGCTTGCGGTTCTATGATCCCTGCTCATTCCTGACCCTCAGTGCAGGCGCGCTAGCAGATTGAGGGTGCTGGTCTGGATATCTTAGGCTGAAAGGATGAGTGATTTCTATTTCTAGTCCCCCTTTTACCTGTCTCCTGGCCTAATGTCTTGGCCCTCTTGCTCCTAAACTTCTCTCTATCTTGCATTTTCTCCTCCTCTACCTACTGCATATAAGTTATCAAGTGAACTATGTCCATATCCCCAATTAGCATAGCATTCCTGCCCTCCCTTTTAGTCATCCAAGAGCGCCCTGACACAAACAGGTCCATCTTAGTACGTATTTTTTCCACCATAGTTGGAGCATAGTGACACAGCTGAATAAATTTGAGGCTGTACTCCCGCACACTCATGTTCTCCTGCTTCAAATTCAGAAATTCCTTCACCTTAGCCTACCTGAACTCTCTAGGAAAGTACTGTCCCAAAAAGGCCTCCTCAAACACTGCCCAACTCAAAGTTGGCGCCCCTTTTGCTCTATCTCCTTTCAACTGGTCAAACCAGAGCCTAGCTACTCCTTTGAGTTGGTAGGTAGCCAACTTAACCCGCTCAGCATCACATATGTGCATAACCTGAAACACTTTCTGGAGCTCCTCGATAAAGTTCTTGAGATCCTCCTTCATATTAGACCCCGTGAACTCAGGTGGGTTTATCCTTAGAAACTCACGAACCCTAGTGGTATCTGATCCATCATTCTTGCCATCTCCCTGGCAACCTCCTTGTGTAGTGACTGCTTGTGCCAAAGTCCGGATAGCCTGGCGAAGCTCAGAATTCTAGATGTCCGCTTGCAGTGGTTGCTTGGCAGGCATAGCTGGGCCTCTAGGTCCCTCAGGAAATGGGCTAGGTTGGTTTGTGTTCCGTCTAGCTGGGCGTCTTCTGCCCCTTGCTGGTTTATTAGCTCTCTTTGGAAGCATAATCTGAAAACAAGGCATGACACACGTGTTAGAAAGGACTTCATAGAGATAAACTCTAAAGCATGAGAGGAAATAACAATTGATAGTGACACTTCATAATGTCCTATAGTCTCCCTATTATAGATATGGTGTGCTTCACATCCAAAATATGGGCTCTATTATACATGGTTCCATAGACTCCCTAGGAATCTTAAACTCTGTGCTCTGAAAACCAAATTTGTCACGCCCCAAGTTCACACTCTGGGCGCGATCGACACCTAAAACCATTTCTATTCCCAAACGAACCACTTGGCCTGACTACTCTACTCAGTGGAAGACTTAAATAATAATGGAAAGGCTTCAATATAACAGGCTAAGAATACCACAATGTCTGAATAAACTGAAATGAGAAGTATCTCAATAACAACTGAAATAAAGAGATCTGAAATACTTGTCACATAGTCTATGGAACCTCTAAGTAGAATAATTTGTAACAACTACTGGGATAGGCCCCAAGTAGCCGCAACTGAAGGAAATACTAAAAGGGAAAACAGAGATAAAACTTCAAAAGCCCCTGACTGAGAAGAGGCCTCACCAATAGTTGGATGGATGTATGCTCCTCAAAGGAGTGTCCACGAGGGGATTCTGTCACTTGCGTCTGTATCATGAAATTATGCAGGTCCTAAGGACATCAGTACGTGAAATGTACGGTATGTAAAATGGCCAAAATGAAATTCAGGGTAAAGCAACACTTTCAAAGTAATTAAAACATATCTCAAAATAAAGTAGCATAAGTAATAAATACAATACATGCTGAAAATAGAACATGCAGAAAATTTGTATGTAAAATCTAACTTGCTTTAACTTAGGGAATTTTTCTAACCGATAACCACCATATGAGCTTTGTGGTTATACAACGTCTTGCCCACGCTGCCAAAGCCGTCCCATACTTTGTCAGAGTAAGGAACAAAAACTAGGGGAGTGGTTCCATCCCAAAACTGGGCCATCCCAGTGGCAAGTGGGGGATTGCACCTTGGTATAATCCTATCTAACACTGACTACGTAGTTTATGAGTTCAAGTTATTAATACTATTATCACTTATATCGGTGCTCAATACTACTCACAAATAACTTTTATAATGTTCATAACTTAAAGAGTAAGAGATCTCAAAAAATATCTTTGATCTTTAGGGGACTTAGCCCAACTTAGCTTTTCTTAAACTGTTCTCATCTTGACTCTTTTCTTTGACTGAAAATGGTATCATTACAAGTATCTCAACAAGGACGTAAATACATTACTCAGCTATCTTGCAATCACAACTTTAAATACTCTTAAACTTAACTCAAATTGTAGACTTTAAAACTTTTCATGAAATAGATATAGAGTTCTCATAATTTCAACCATAGTTGTAAATCTTGTCTCTATATATTAATTCAATAATAAAATCAATAATAGTGTGATTCTTGTCAAGAAAATATTCATGAACAATACTTTGAAGAAATTTGCTAGTAATGGAGGGAACTTTGATCTCAACTTGTAATCGATATCTTGGGTGGAAACTAGTAATTTAAGATTAAACTAGTTATAGAATAACTTTTTTTGAGAGCCTTACATTCTCGAAGGATCAACTTCTTGAAAGAATTGGGGAAGATTCTTGAAAGACCTAACCTTGCCTTAGAGTTACGCTTGAGTTCTTGGAAATTTTTCTAACGTTAATCAGGTGAAATAGTATATTTTAGAAGTTAACCGGGTGAAAACCAATGTACTTAAGGTTTAAGAAGGGTGAGAAAAGTCAAAACTAACCTTTCACCCTGTACACCATGTTCGTGTCGCGCTTGGGACGCAGACATGTTTGTTTCACTAACTTTCGCGATTTCCAGTTTCTTGTCGAACATTGAAAAAAACTACAAGTATGGGTCCATGACAGGTTCGCATTGCGACCCTGACACGTACCCTCACTGTCTTAGTTTTCGGATCAAAAAATTAATTTTTAATTTGATTGCTCTAAAATTGGGTTAAGACCATTTTTCACTCAATTTTTTGCGTTGATTACAAATATGGTCTCGGATTTACAAACGGAGCATGGGAAGATGCGTTATGCGCATGATTCCTTCATAGGGGTGTTTGGTAATTTCACAGGGTATCACATTCTTCTTCGGTTGTGACTTGGGCAACTGTTTCATCTTTTTGAAATTTTCTTTTGGAATCATAACTTCATGACCAAGTTGTTTGCAGATCTTGCACTGTGCATCTGGTATCTTCCAACATTTATATGGAGGATGTCCATTTTTGCCACATTGCTGACAAGGTGGGTAATTCCTCAAGAATTTACCCTTCATTTGAGTTTTGTGATTGGCTACTAATGCTCCTTCAACCATACCATCTTGCCTCATCAACCTCCTTTGCTCTTGTGCCTGCAATGTATATTATAATTCTGCCAAGGTAATCTTCGACAATCTTTGTGTTTTCCAAGGTAGTTATAGATACTTCGTATCTTTCGGACACAGTAACAAGAATTTTTTCAATAATTCTTGAATCTTTAAATTTTGTGCCAAGCAATCTTACCTTGTTAACAATGCCCAGAAGTCTGCCTGAGTACTCTTTGACGGTCTCAGATTCATTCATTTTTTACAACTCGAATTCCCTTATTAAATTCAACACTTTCATGCCCCGTATTTTTTCATCTCCTGTGTATTCTTCCTTCAGATAATCCCAAATTTCTTTTGCTGATTTGAGAGCCATAACTTTCGTCAAAATTGTTGCAAACAAAGTTGTTTTAGCTTTGATTTACTTATTTTCTTTTCCTTTTTTGATCTGGGCCACCGTGGGATTATTTGGCAACGGAAGAACATCATAATCCTCTTCCACGACCTCCCAAAGATCTAAAACCTCAAGATAAATTTCCATTCTTACTTCCCAGAGATGATAATTTTCATCATCAAAAATAGGAGAAGCAATTTGAGAAAAACTATTTTCGAAATCCATCTTACAGGTCCATTAAGAAAATGGCTCGGATACCAATTGTTGATTTTTTAGCCAAAAAAACTAAAATTTTGAGAGAAAAAATACTACAGTATTGTCAAAGGAAATTATTTTATTAATAATTCAAGACATATATTTATAACTATAATTTCTAACTGAAAATAGAAAAATATGTTTCTAAACTTATCCTATAAAATTCAAATAAAAACAGAAAGAAACTAGGACTCTAATAAAATTATTTAAAAAATCCTAAAACTTAGTTATTGAATATCTATAGAAATCTTTTAAAGAAAATGTAGCTAATTATTTTAATTCTCCAATATCCTGAGACATATCTTCAACAAGGATATATGTACAGGTACTTGTGCTTTTTCCTGACAATTTTGTATGGTGTCATTGGAAGGTTTGAAATTTTAATGTGTTGGAAGAATGCATGTGTTTTTTTTCAACTTCATTGAAATAATTACTTTTTGTAACTTATTTATGTCTACGAATTTTGGTTACACATTCAGCTTTATGCAGTGCAATAGTTTGCTCTTACAAAACTATCAAGCTAAATTGTCGTCATGAAAAATAGAAGGCATCCAAATTGTTAGGTACTGGCAAAGAATGATCTAGTTCATGTAGTAGAAAATAACATAAAATTGTAAAAGCATTCAAATGCAGGGAGAAGTCAATGATTATATTGAGAAATAGCAGGTCAGTTATTTTATGATCAAACATAAGTCAAACACTCCAACATGAGCCACATTCATTCAGTTAAAACATGTTGAATCATTCTCCAACCTCATGTGTGTTTTCCTAACCTCGTGTTTGCTAACTAGATAGCTTCCGCAGTATATATATGCAACTCAATTCTTCAAAAATGGAATGACAAAGACCATCTTTTTAGTGAGGATGCAGTTAATTATAACTTGCTCTCTAAAAAGAATCACCCATGACCATAATTCATGCATAATAGATGATATATTTTGTGGTATCATCTTCATTTCCTTCTTGTAGCTCCAATGGCCGATGTTGCAGCAGTGAGAGTTACCTCTACTGGAAGTTAAAAGATTTTATTGCATATGCAAAAATCATGGAAAACAACAGGCTAAAACAACCATAAAACCAGCGATGTCAATAAAATCATGCATGTATCCAATCCCTTTCATCCGGCAACATTAACTTTGAAAGTTCTTCATTAGAAATGTTTGCAAACTGAAAAAGTAAAGCAAACAGAATAAGATATAATTTGAATCAAAGTGAAAGTTAAAGCAATTATAATGATACGACATTGATACACTATAAAATAAATGAATCAGAAACATATTATTAAAAGGATATTAAAGCATATACCTTGCAAGTTGTCATACTTATCAGCTTCTCCACTTTAGTTTGGGGATTTAGAAATGATTTTCCACCTTAATACTCTAGGGATTGCATCATTCGATATACGAATGACAATACTTTCATCAACAACGAAACAACACTCGTATAGCCATGTTTGCAGAGCTAGTGAAAAATCCCCTAATCGATAATATTGTGTACTAATCTTTAGGCAATTCCTATTACTATCCAAAAATGCATGAAAAACATCAATACCCAAGGTTATTCATTAAACAATCCAGACTCAACCAAATAAATATGTTTCTTAGGGATAAGCTGTTCACTATTCTCGTAAGAGAATAGAAATTCCTCAATAAAGTACGACACAACAAATTTAACACCATTAGGGTTGTCAAACCCATTTTGTAGAGTGAAAAGCATTTTGAACAAAGATTTTTCTCAACAGCTTTTTGTTCAGGAAAGTACTCCGCCATGAACTTCGAAGGGAATTCGGGATCATAATCGATTTTGCAAGAATCAACACACCTTATCCCACTGACAATTTTAAATTCTCTTAACCCAAAAAAATAACTTCTCTCTGTTGACTTCATTACCAAAAACATCTTTGCGTGTAAGATTTAACTCCTTCTCAACTACACAATGTATAAGTTGCAATTGAGAATTCGCTTTGGGCATATCAACAAAACAATCAAAACATATACCTTGAAAAGCTTTAAATTGCTCGGGAGACAACTTCGCTTTAATGGTATGTATGACTTCATAGTTTGTATAAGCCTTCCATCGACTTGTAACATAGTTTTCCCCGAGCACCTTCCAAAACTTCCGATTCTGCATTCAAATAGTGCCTCTAATAAATAACAACTAACAATGCTTAAAAATGCACAGAAATAACAAGAAAACAAATAAGACTTTATCAAAATCATCCATGTTTTTGAGGGTCGATTCCTTCTCTGTTTTTTCCTAGCAGATGAAGTTTTACCTGTTGACTTTGAAATAGACACATCATCCATGAACTCATCATCATCAACAATTTTTTCTGCTTTCGGCCAACATCTATCTTCCTCTTAGATTTCAAAGTTGCATTACCAACACGCCTTTTCAACACTCTTTTTATTTTTTATTTTTTTGCTGAACTTCACCATCACTTTTTGTCCCTTTATCAGATGGCTCATTATGTGTAGGTTGAGAAATCCCTAAACTAAAAGACGGCACATCATTGTTCAAACCACCACCAGAACTAGTACTAACAATATTCACCACACTAACATTCCTAGGGCTTCTTCTGTTATCTTTTGTAGGAGGGGTTTCCTACCTTGTATTAAGATCAACAATAGATTTGACTGAACTTGAACCCTCAATGGAATGAGGGTTTTGAATCCTCGAACTCCTTCTAGGTGTTGATGTCTCATTTATCACAGTAGACTATAACAATAAAATCATGAAAACAACACAAAATTCTCAACAAATATATGAGGTGTTAGACCCCGTAAATAACTAAAAGGATGTCAATTTCTCATTCGGAAAAATTGTTGTGATTGAGGTATATTTTAAA
>JAOTQR010046358.1:0-14933 GCA_025774065.1 Solanum ossicruentum
GTCATATTGTCTTATATGATTATCTACATATCATATGCTACATATACAGTCATACAGCTCCAATATTATGGCCACCAAGAAATCATCTCAAAGGTAATTGAAAGATAAAGTTGAAAGACAGATGTATGCCGTTCTGGTAGGTGGTAGCCCCGAGGGGTTGAGTATAACCTAGCCAGGGGACGATCCTATCAAGGGGGGGTAGCCCGAGGGGTTGAGTATAACCTAGCCAGGGATGAACTAGATACAGTTTACCACTGATCAGTTGGCCACATGTTCATAGCTGTGCACAGATGTTAAAGTAACGGTAAATGTAATGTAATGTAAAGAATGTAAAGAACATAATGTACATGATTCCCTAGTACAATTAAAGGTGGTCCACAGACTTACACCAGTGCATGGGGTCATTTGAGTTACTACTTTATATACATTATTTCCTGCCTTACATACTCAGTACATTATCTCGTGCTGACGTCCCTTACGGGGGACCTGCATTTCATGCTGCAGTTACAGATGCTATTAGATCTCCCCAGTATGAGTACAGGATATTCAGCTGTTGTCATCAAGCTCCAGGTTGCTTCGGGGCTTTGTGAATGCCTAGAAGTTATGTGTTTTTATGGAATTGTTTTTTGAGGCGGGGCCTGTCCCGACCCTTATAAGATGTTTTTCTTTATTTAGAGGCTTTGTAGACCATGTAAAGCAAAGTGAAGTCATGTCTCATATTATAGATATTGTGGCCCCAACGGCCTAGTCATATGTATTTCTTTTTGGGCTTGCTATCACTATTTATCTTCTGAAAGGCATGTCAAATGTAAAACCCCTCATAATATGGATAGAAAGCATATAGTTATAGGTTGGTTCTCCCGGGCCTCATTGGCAACGGGTGCTGGTCCGCCCTAAGGGGATTCGGGGTGTGACAAATAAAGACCACCAACAAAGGAATCAAGGTAGGGTTTGAAAACCCTATTAATTAGGTCCATAAAGATGATCGGTGCATTGGTCAACCCAAAAGACATCACCACAAATTCATAGTGCCCATTCCTACTCCAGGAGGCCCTCTTGGGAATATCACACTCCCTTACTTTCACTTTATGATACCCGAACCGAAGATCATCTTAGAGAAATGTCTAGCCCCTTGTAATTAGTCAAATAAATCGTCAATCCTTGGAAGAGTATACTTGTTCTTGATGGTGACCCTATTGAGCTGCTGGTAGTCAATACACATCCTAAGGAACCTATCCTTCTTTTTCACAAATAATACCGGAGCACCCTAAGGTGATTGGCTAGGTCTAATAAATCCCTTTTCCAACAAGTCCCTCAATTGTTCTTTAAACTCCTACAACTCCGCTGGGTCCATACAGTAAGGGAGAATAGAAATGGTTTGAGTATCGACGAGGAGGTCTACGCCAAAGTCTATTTCCCTTTCGGGAGGAACACTGGGAAGGTCATTAGGGAAGACATCAAGAAACTCATTTACAATCAGAACCTATTCTATAGGAAAGACTTTAGACTCCACATACCTAACCCTCACAAGATGGCAAAGGCACCCCTTAGAAATCAACTTATGGGCGTTAATGCAAGAGATGAATCTACCCTTGACCACCATATCTTGGCTTTGTAGTTAAGAATGGGTTCATTTTGAAATTGGAACTTGACCCTATGGGTTCTACAATCAATAAAAGCATAGTATGTATGCAACTAATCCATCCCAAGAATGATATCAAAGTCAGCCAATTCTAACTCAACAAGATCACAAGGAAAGATTTTATGCAAAAATGCAAATAGGACAACTTCTATAAAGTTCCAAGCAACAATAGATGCACTGATAGGTGTAGATTCCTCATATAGCTCATGCAACAACTCGGGGTCAACATGGAACTTTTGGGAAACAAAGTGGATAACAAAAGAAAGAGTGGTACTTAGATCAATCAATGAATACACATCAAAGTCAAAGATTTTCAACATATTGGTAATAACATCAGGGACTTCATCAACCCCTTGCATCCCATGCAAAGCATAGAATCGATTGTTCCTTGGGGCACCATCTTGTCGGCCACCTCTCCCCAATGGGACGACATTAGCACCTTGTGGACGAACCTCCATGCCCTTGTTGCGATTTCTAGGGAAATCTATCGCCTTATGCCCCAATTCCCCACAACCATAACAAGTACTGCATTCTTCAAACATGGACCACCCTGACCCTTATCACACTTCGGACACACATCAATTGGAGCCACACCCCTAATACCTTGGGCCCTTGGAAGATCATTTGCAACCCTCTTATCAAATTCTTAAATAGGCCTTTCACCTTGATGGAACCAGACACTCCTTTGGAACTTATCCTTAAAACCAACCCTCTTGGCCTCATGCCCCTTTCTTTTCCTCAACTTATCCTCTTCCATTTGCTCGATGTAGGTCATAAAACTTGATAAGTCCATGTGACTAATCAACATGGCGGACTGACATTCTTCACTAGCCAAGTCAATAACACCCATCATGAATTTGTTCATCCTAGATCTTAAGTTGGCCACCAAATGTGGAGCATACTTAGAGAGTTGTGTAAACTTGAGGGATACTCCCTCACACTCGTAGACCCTTGTCTCAAATTCATAAACTCCATGAACTTACCTTCCCTATATTAAAGGGGGAAGAATCGATTAAGGAAGGCCACCTTAAACTCCTCCCAAAGCACCTCAAAGTTGACTCCCATTTTCTATTTCCCTTGGTAGTACCATATTTTGCTATCCCAGGAGTTGGTAGGCCGCCAACTCCGCCTTATCCTCCTGCCTCACACCCATGATGGACAACCTCATCACTGAACTCTTGGGGGTCCTCGCTCACCTTTGACCCATGGAATTCTGGGGGATTTATTCTCATGAAGCCTCTCACCCTATAGGCTGGTGTAGGAGCATGAGGGACATGGGCCTCTTGGTTGGCTTGATTAGCCACCACTTGTACAAGTAAGGTGAGAGAATCTCTAAGCTCTCTAATGGCCGATTGCTCCTCGAAATGCGGGCTCATCTTCCCCTGATATTAGACATGATCTAGCACAACAAAGAATAATCGTTAGGGGGAAAAGCTTACTTCAACTCTATAGCACTACTTAGAACCTGAAGAAGGAAAATATGTCCTAAAATGTATCATAGCCTCATAGTCATAGTTGTGGTTCACAATACAATAATGAATAAGACTCTAATCAACGTAGTGTGTTAGACTCCGAGGATCTAACAACCTAGTCCTCTTTTACCACCTTTGTCAAGACCTAAGCCTAAGGCCTAGATGTGATCGACGAATGGGGAACCCGAAGGAACCCCAAACAAGCCTCATAGCATATCATTGCATATCCTTGGTCGCGGAAGCAATTAGAATGACAATAAAAGATAAACGTAAACAAGGGGAAATTAGGACTAAGGGCAACTTCCATATCATAAACATCTAGATTCAATAGAGTCAAGCTGATAGCATAGATACATATATGTCCAACAACACCTCTACTACATAGATAAGAGCAGGAGCCAAGACAAAGCAACCGAGCTCACCATTATAGTTAATACATAAGTCAAAAGAGAGAAAGTCTTAATATATAGCAAGAGATCAAAAGCAACATCCACGGAATGGAGGACTCACCAACAAGATTGATAAAAGTCGTGCTAGTCACGTGGAGGAGGAGGATGATCAAGCGGTACACCTGTTCCTACATGGTGACATCACGTAGGCATAGAGTACGTGTTAGTATGTTTCAATGTACTAAGTATGTAGGATGCAATGCAATAAGAGGTAGGCATCATAGGAAAAATGCATAATCATAAGCAATGAATAACATAGTAACAATGTCGTATGTATGAATGATACTTAAAGTAAAACCATGCTTATATAGATCACAATAGATGCGTAAGGAGTGACCATTGTAGTGTAAGCTAAGGCCTACCACCTCCTTGGATAGGCACATGAGATATGAACCCCTTCATGAGGTTGATGGAGTACTAATCTCCCATCAAGGTTGACAAAGTACAAATCCCTCATCAAGGTTTTATGGGTACCAACTCCCAACAAGGTTACTCAAGCCTACCACCCACTAAGCTAGGCGACTAAGTTACCAACCCCTCGATAGGTTACCAAGGTCTACAATCCCCCCAGCTAGGCTAGGTCATCCCCAAAACTTTATAGAGATAGTACAATATATATATATATATATATATATATATATGTATGTATACACTCCTTTCATCATCATACACATACATTTTGTTTCATAATCATTTCATCATCATCTCATCATTATTTCATCATCATATAGTCATTCAACTCATAAGCCATACATTGGACCTTCAATTCCTCAAGAATCCATAACTGGACATTTCATCAAACACATAGAGGGTGTGTAATGCTAGTGTAAAACCATGCAATTCAAGAGTGAAATCATGTTAGAAAAATCAGTGTAAAGCCACCAATAGATACTTGGTAGCACCCTCAAACAATATACATAAAGATCCTTTATCAATTATCATAATAGATCTTAGATTCATAGCTCTAAACATTGTAAAACAATCACAATTTTATAAATCCCAACATAGTATGCAGTGATTTTCATAATAGATAAGGCCCATGAATAAATCAACTTTAAATCATACAATTTTGAGTAAAAAGAGCTTGGGTATCATGGGTGAAAGGAACCCATAAAAGAAACCCACATACCTTAGCTTTGGAGATGAACTTGATAAAGATTAGAAATGGAGACTTGAACCTTGAGGAAATCCTTAGATCCGAAGAGGGTTTTAAGACTTGAGTTGAGGAGTAAAATATTGGCTAAGTGTTGGAATGAGTATTGGGGAATTTTTAGAATGATTTGAGAGTGAAAAATGAATAAGTATAGGCATTTTCACCTTTGCGAACACTTAAGTCCAAGATCCAAAAGTCTTCGTTGCATAAAATTACCTGGGCAGGAAATATATAGGTCCACTTCGCGGACATATCGCGGAATCAGGATTTCTTCATTTGTGGGCCCTAGCCACATCGCGCCAGAGGCTTCTAAATCTTACTAGAATTCGCATTTTTGGAAAATCAAAATTGCCAATCATTTTCTCTTAAATCGGGGTTAGACCCATTCTCAACTGAAAATGACCCCCTGAACAAGAGTATGAAGTTGAATTTTTGATATCGTGCATGGATTTTGATATATATGGAAATTACGATTTCGGGCACTTCCAAAGTACAATTTTAGGCACTTTTTGGGGTTGTTACACTCATAACACTATAACATCATAATATCCAACATACACCTTTAAACTTGGAATGAAGCGGGGGCCAAGACACTTTCAGGGCTCACCCTCGTAATATCAAATGTTCCACATAACGAAGTCTTAGAAATAGGAAGGGGAAGTAGATAGTGTCGTCGAACTTGAGGACTCACCAAGCTTATCTTTAAATAATCTCACTAGCCAAGTGGAGGATGATCCAGTGGAGCTCCGATTCCTACATGGTGATATCTTGTAGGCATAAAGTATGTGTTAGTACATTTGAATGTACTAAGTATGTACTATCTAATACAACAAGACATAGTCCAGTATAGTCAAAATGCAAAGTAATAAGTAATAGATAGGTGAGATCTCAATATGGCATACATGGCTAATGCTTGAAGTAAAACATGCTTGTAAATCACTCAACTTTCATAAAACATAATACATGTATGGGAAAAGACCCTAGCCGACATAAGTAAGAAAAAGCGAGCTACAATTTGGAAGTTGACTGATTTACAAACATGTTTTACTTCAAGCATTGACCATGTATACCATATTAAGATCTCACCAATGTATTATTATTACTATGCATTTTGACTATATTGGCTTATGTCTTATTGCATTGCAACTTACATACTTAGTAGTTCAAATGTACTAACACATACTTTGTGCCTACATGATATCAGCATATAGGGATCAGAGCTCCTCTGGATCGTCCTCCACGTGGCTAGTGAGATTATTCGAAGATAATCTTGGTGAGTCCTCAAGTTCGAGACATTATCTATTTTCCCTTGCTATTTCTAAGACTTCTTTATGTGGAACATTTAAATTATGAGGGTGAGCCCCGAAAGTGTCTTGGCCCCCGCTCCATTCCAAGTTAGACGTGTATATTGGATATTATGATGTTATTATGTTATGAGCGTAACGACCCCAAAAAGTGTTTGAAATTGTGCCTCGGAAGTGCCTGGAATCATAATTTTAATTTATCTCAAATTTTGTGCATGATATCAAAAATCTGATATCATATTCTCATTCAGGGAGTTACTTTGAGTAGGAAATGGGTCTAACCCTGATTTAAGAGCGAACGATTGGAAATTTTGATTTTCCAAAAATGCAAATTCTAGTGAGGTTTCCGCGCCCCTGGAGCGACGCAGCTAGGGTGCACATATGAAAAAATCCTGATTCTGTGACAGGTCCATGATGTAGACCCGTGTATTTTTCAATCTAACTTATTTTGTGTGGTCCAAGACTTTTAGGTTTTGGGCCTGAGCATTCCCAAATGTGAAAATTGCTATACTTAACCATTTTCACCCTCATATCATTGTAAACATTTCCCAATACTCATTCAAACACTTAGCCAATATTTTACTCCTAAACTCAAGTCTAAAAACCCTCTCGAGCCTAAGGATTTCCTCACAAGCTTCAAGTCTCCATCTTCAATCTTCATCAAGTTCATCTCCAAAGCTAAGGTAAGTGGGTTTCTTTCATGGGTTCCTTTCACCCATGATACCCAAGCTCTTTTTACTCAAAATTGCATGATTTAAAATTGATTTATTCATGGATCTTATCTATTATGAAAATCACTACACACCATGTTGGGTTTATGAAATTGTGACTATTTCACTATGTTTGGAGTTATGAATCTAAGGTCTATTGTGAGAAAAGATGAAGGATCTTGATGTATATTGTTTGAGGGTGTAACCAAGTATCTATTGATGGCTTTACACTGATTTTTCTAGCATGATTTCACTCTTCAATTGCATAGGTCTACACTAGCATTACATGCCCTCTAAGTGTTTGATAAAATGTCCGGTTATGGATTCTTGAGCTATTAAAGGTCCAATGTATGCCTTATGTATTAAATGACTATATATAATGATAAAATTATGATTGAATAATGATGAAAAGGAATGTATATGTATCATGATGAAAGGAGTGTATGTGTGTGTGTGTATGTATATATATATAAATGATACTATCTCTATATAGTGCTGGGGATGACCAAGCCTAGCTCGGGGGATTATAGTCCCGGGTAACCTATCGAGGGGTCGTTACCGAGGTCGTCTAGCTCGGGGGTGGTAGGCTCGGGTAACCTTGTTGGGGACTGGTACCCATCAATCTTAATGGGGGTTTGTACTTTTTCAACCTTGATGGGGGATTGGTACTCCATCAACCTCGGTGGGGGGTTTGTACTCCATCAACCTCATGAAGGGGTTCATACCTCATGCGCCTGTCTAAGGGGATGGTAGGCCTTGGATTGCACTATAATGGTCACTCCTTACACTTGTATTTTTATCTATATAAGCATTGTTTAACTTCAAACATCATTTATACATACCATATTGTTAGTATGCTATTCATTGCTTATGATTATGCATTTTGCCTAGTATGTCTACCTCTTGTTGCATTTCATCCTATATACTTAGTACATTCAAACGTACTAATGCATGCTCTATGCCTACATGATGTCATCACTGGTGTACTGCTTGATCATCCTTCTCCTCCTCGTGGCTAGTACAAATTCTATCAAGCTTGTTGGTGAGTCCTCCATTTCAGGTACATTACTTATGATCTCTTGTTATGTATTAAAACTTTCTCTCTTTTGAATTATGTATTGACTATGAGAGTGAGCCCGATTGATTTGTGTTGGCCCCCATTCTTATCTATGTAGTAGAGGTGTCGTTGGACATAATATGTATCTATGCTATAAGCTTGACTTTATCGACTCCTGATGTTTATGATATGGAAGTTACCCTTAGTTTCAATTTCCTCTTGTTTACGTTTATCTCTTATTGTCATTCCAATTGCTTTCACGACCAAGGATGTGTAATGATATGTTATGAGCCTTGTTTGGAGTTTCTTTGGATTCCCCATTCACCGGTCACGTCTAGGACCTAGGCTTGTGTCATGAAAATAATTCATATTCATAATCCATAATAAGAGATACCCATAGGTAATATAACTTGAAATCATGCAATTTTCATAAAAAAAGGGAAGGTTGGGCTCCATGGGTGAAAGTGACCCAATGGATGAAACCCACATATATTAAACCTTGGGTTCTTTGAGGTGAACTATAAGTAGTCTAAGAGCTTTCAAAAGTTGAGCTTGAGATTCTTAGATTTGAATGAGAGAATTGATAGCATCCTAGAGGGGTTTGACAGAGGGTTTTGTGCGATATAAAGTTGAAAAATGGCTAAGTATGGGTGACTTCACGTTTTAGGGGGCATGGGGCTATGACCCCAATGCCCTTGGGTGCATAAGAAAAACTAAGGAAAGTTTTGTAGTAGTCCGAGTTTGGTCCGCAACGCGAATAAATCGCGAATGAAGAAATTACACTACTCCGCGCCGTTGGCGTGTCGTGGCCAGGGCGTGGCCGCTCTCTAGAAATTAGAAATTAGCGAAAATTATTTTTAGCTATGGGTCCTCCAAAATCCGGAATATACCCATTTCTCGCTCAATTTTTCCCCCTGATCGAGAATATGAAGTCGAACTTTTGATATCGCAAGAATTTTGATATATATGAAAATTACGAGTATGGGCGTTCCAAAGTACATATATTTTAGGGAATTTCAATGTCTGTACCTTGGGAATATTTGTCCCCGAATGTCAAACAAAGGTGCATAAGTGAAGTAGTCATGAAGATTTCAGCTTGACATGAATGTAACAAATACATTTAAACATCATTTTTAAAAAGGTTTGTCATGACCCAAACCTAGGGTCTAGTTGTGACAGGGTGAATGGGAAAGCCATAGGAACTCCGAACAAGCCTCTTAACTTATCATTACACATCCTTGGTTGTGGAAGCATATCAAAGACATGTAAAATAGAATGTGGCATTGGGGCTAAGGGAAAACTTTGTAACACATCAATATCAAGAGATACGGAATCATGGCTTATATCATAAATACATAACTCATCCAACAAACACCTCTAATTACCTAAATAGAGTGTGGGCTAAGACAAAGTAATCGGGCTCACCCTCATAGTCAAGTAGAACATAGGGTAGTGTCTCAATACATAGATAAGAGGAAAACATAAATCAAAGTCCCCGAAATGGTGGACTCACCAATAAGTTTAGAATAGCACTGTCTAGCCATGTGGGGGAGGAGGATGATTAACTCGGACACCGGTTCCTACATGGTGATATCATGTAGGCAAGAGTATATGTTATTACATTTGAATGTACTAGGTATGTGGGGTGAAATACAATAATAGATAGACATTATACTCAAAATGCATACATTGGACAATAGGTATAGTATAACAATATGGCATATATGAGCAATGCATAAGTAAAACATACTTTAAGTAACTCATGCGCATATAAGATATCATATGTGTAGATTAGACCAAGCTACATTTCCAAGGTATGAACCCCTTGTGGTTAGTGATGATGTCGCCCTATCACTTGTGTGGATGAGTATGAACCCCCATCTAGGTTGGTGATTATGCCTCCCTATCACCGAGGTGGATGAGTATGAACTACCATCTACGTTGGTGATTATGCCACCCTATCACCGAGGTGGATGAGTATGAACCGCCATCTAGGTTGGTGATTATGCCACCCTATCACCGAGGTGGATGAGTATGAAACCTCATCTAGGTTTGTGATTATGCCGCCCTATCACCGACGTAGATGAGTATGAACCCTCATCTAGGTTGGTGATTATGTTGCACTATCACTAAGGTGGATGAGTATGAACCCTCATCTAGGTTGGTGATTATGTCGCACTATCACTAAGGTGGATGAGTATGAACCCTCATCTAGGTTATCCGGGCTCTTGTCCCACCGAATCGGGCATGGTCTAATGCAATACTTTATATAGAGTTCATCACATGGATAAGCTCACTTCATCATTGAAACATCAATGATATCATATACTTAAGCTCTTTTCATCATCATAACATCATCCATATCATATCTCATGCTTTGGACCTTCATTTACTCAAGAAACCATAACCAGACATTTTATCAAACACCTTGTAGGTGTATAAGAGGGGTAAAAGACCATGCAATCTAGAGATGAAATCATGCCAGAAAATCTGTAGTAAAACCATCAATCAACACCTTGCAACACCCCCAAGATATTCACATAAAAACACTCATCAAATCCAACATTAGATACAAGATTTAGACCTCAAAACATGGTAAAACCGCCATACTTTCATGAACTAAAATCACTGTGCATTAAATTGTTTACCCACATGTAAAATCAAATTTAAATCATGTATTATTAAGTAAAAGAGGTTTTAGGTACCATGCGTAGAAGGACCCAATGGTTCAAGCTTTAGAGAAGTTCATGGGGAAGGTTGACAATGGAGACTTGAAGCTTGAAGAGAATCCTTAAATCCGGATGAGGATTTTGAGTCATGGAATTTGGAGTGAAAATATGGATAAGGGTTTTGTGGAGCATTGGGAAATGTTTTAGAATGATATAAGGGTGAAATTTGACTAAGTATAGATAAAAACACATTTGGGAAACTTGGGCCCAACACTTAGAATATTTTGGACTGCACTTGAAAAAAACTGCAGGTGAAAAACACATCTCTGCATCATGGAGAGGACGCGGAGTGGAATTTCAGCTAAGGCGCGCTAAAGGAGCGTCACGGAGGCATCGTAAACTGCTTACTGGTAATCGCCATTAAGAAAATTATAATTGCTATTCTTTCGCTCTTAAATCGAGGTTAGACCCTTTTTCACCTAATTTGGACCCCCTGATCACATATATTAAGTCGGATTTTTGAAATAACAAATGGATTTTTAGATATAAGGAAATAAAAATTCATGGTATTTTGAGGCACGTTTTCAGGCACTTTTCGGGGGTCGTTTCAATATCTCCCCCTTTGGAACATTTATCCTCGATTGTACAAGAGACGTACAAGACAAGAGTGATCATGAACAACTCATCCCCAACAAGAATGCAACATAACATATAAAACACCATTTTCGAATGCTCAACATTAGTGTAAAATCATCATATGTTTATCAACTTAAACATGAATGCATATGAATGACATAGGGACTGGAATGTAGGATTAGAATCATATATGAGACTTAGGATTAGTACCTTAAGCTTGAGTAGAGTGGAAAAGATAAGGATACCACTTTTGCATGTCCACTTCGGCCTCCCAAGTAGCACTTTCGACTTGTTGGTTCTTCTAAAGGACCTTAACAGATGCTACCTCTTTGTTCCGCAATCTCTTTACTTGCCTATTCAAGATTTGAACCGGAACCTCCTTATAAGTTAGGTTATCCTTACCAAAAACCATAACATCAAGAGGCACAATGGCATTTGGATCACCAACGCATTTTCTAAATATAGAGACATGGAATACTGGATGGACCAAACTCATTTCATTAGGAAACTTCAACTAATCAACTACCTTGCCTACCCTCTTTATCACCTTATAAGGACTACCATTCCTTGGGCTCAACTTCCATTTTTTACAAAACAAACTACATCTCTCATTAGGAAAACCTTCAAATAAACCTAATCACCTACTTTGAATTCTAGGTCTCTTCTCTGTACATCGACATAGGATTTTTTACCACTTTAGGTTGTCCTCAACCTCTACCTAATCATCTTAACCTTTGTGAGAGCTTCAATAACCAGATCTGGACCCAATAAAGCCATCTCTTCAACCTCAAACCAACCCACCGGTGATCTAGAACGTCTCCTATAAAGGTCCTCAAAAGGAGCAATACCGATGCTAGAGTGATTGCTATTATTGTAGGCAAACTCAATCAATGGAAGTTAGTCATCCCAACTACCCTTAAGCTCTAAGACACAAGCCCTAAGCATATCCTCAAGTGTTTGAATTGTTGTCTCAGCTTGGCCATCCGTTTGAGGGTGGAAGGTTGTACCAAGGTGAACTTTGGTACCAAGACTCCTTTAGAAAGATCTCTAAAAGTGTGAAGTAAATTGTGCACCATGATCCGATATGATGGATAAAGGAACCCCATGCAACCTCAATAATTCATGGATGTACAACCTTGCATACTCTTCAGCCCCATATGTAGTCTTGACTGGTAAAAAGAGAGTCGATTTCATCATCTGATCAACCACCACCCATATAGAATCAAAACCTTTCCTAGTCTTGGGAAATCCAACCATAAAATCCATTTTAATCACCTCCCACTTCCAAGTAGGAAGCTATATATCTTGGGTTAGGCCACTCTTCCTTTGGTGTTCGGCTTTAACTTGTTGGCAACTATGGTAATCGGAAACAAATTTAGCAATATCCTTCTTCATGCTTCCACACCAATACACATCCATCAAGTCTCTGTACATTTTGGTGGTGGATAGAATAAGAGGAATTATTGGCTTCATCAAGAATTCTCTCCCTCAAACCATCAACACATAGCACACACAATCTACCTTGTTATCAAAAGGCCCCGTCTCCCCCTTCGGAGAAAACCTCTATCTTGCACTCTTTCACCAAGACCTTTCAACTCAAGCAAGGAGGAGTCTAGATCTTGTTTTGCTATCACCTCGTCAACCAAAGAAGATTTGGAACCATCAACAACAACAAAAGCATCACCAACATCTTCCAACCTCACCCCCAATCTAGCCAATCTATGTACCTCCCTAGCCGTCTCCCAATCACCACCATTCTCATGAAATAAGCTACCCATAGACACCTGATTCAAAGCTTCTGACACAACATTAGCCTTATGTGGATGATAATGCAAACTCATGTCATAGTCCTTAAGGAGTTCTGGCCACCTTTTTTACCTCAAGTTGATATCCTTTTGAGTGAAGACATATTGAAGGCTCTTATGATCGATGAAGAAATCAACATACACCCCATATATATAGTGATGCCAAATCTTTAATGAAAACACCATGGCAGCTAATTCAAGATCATGGGTAGGGTAGTTCCTTTCATGCATTTTGAGTTACCTAGAAGCATAGGCTATGACCTTACCATTTTGCATTAGTACACAACCCAAACCAACTCTAGATGCATCATAATACGCAACAAAACCCTCAAGCTATCTGGTTGTGACAATATAGTAGTAGACACAAGTCTATTTTTCAATGTTTGGAAGCTTTTCTCACAACCATCAGTCCACACGAACCTCACCTTCTTTTGAGTCAATTTTATCATAGGAGAAGCAATGGAGGAGAACCCATTTAGAAACCTTCTATAGTAACCCGCAAGGCCCAAGAAACTCCTAATATCCGACGGGGTCAATGGTCTAGTCCAATTCCTAATCATTTATATTTTCTTAGGATACATTTTATACCATCCCCTGACACCACATGACCCAAGAATGCAACAATCTCTCCTCCCTTAAGTCACACTCGTCATATTTAGCATACAATCTCTCCTCCAATCTTTGCAACACAATCCTTAAATGGCCCATATGCTCTTCCATACTATGAGAATAGATCAAATATCATCAATAAAGAGCATAAAAAAGGAATCAAAGTAGGGTTTGAAGACTCTATTCATTAGGCCCACGAAGATGGCCGGTGCATTAGTCAACCCAAAAGACATCACCACAAATTCATATTACCCATATCTAGTTCGGAAGGCCGTTTTGGAGATATCACACTACCTCACCCTCACTTGATGGTACCCAGACCGAAGGTCAATTTTAGAGAAAAAGTTAGCCCCTTGCAATTGGTCAAACAAGTCATCAATCCTCGGAAGAGGATATCTATTCTTTATAGTGACCTTATTGAGTTGTCGCTAGTCAATGCACATTCTAAGTTACCCATCCTTCTTTACGAACAATACTGGTGCACGCCAAGGGGATTGGCTAGGTTTAATAAACCACTTTTCCAACAAATCTTTCAATTGTTCCTTTAACTTCTTCAAGTCCGCCAGGGCCATATAGTAAGGGGGAATGGAGATAGGTTGAGTGTCGGGAAGAAGATCTATGCTAAAATCTAACTCACTTTCAGGAGAGACAGCAGGAAGGTCATATGGGAAGACGTCAAGAAACTCACTTACAACTGGAACCGACTCAATGAAAGGGACTTTGGACTCCACATCTTTGACTCTAACAAAATGATACAAACACCCCTTGGAAATCAACCTATGAGCTTTAATGCATAAGATGACCCAACCCCTCACTACCACATCACGACTTTCCCACTTAAGGATGGGTTTATTTGGGAAATGATACTTGACCCTACGAGTTCTACAATCAATAGAAGCATAGTATGCATGCAACCAATACATCCCAAGATTAACATCAAAATCAACCATATCAAATTCAACAAGACCACAAGGTAGGATTTTATGCAAAATGCAAATTGGACAATTTCTATACACCCTCCTAGCAATAATAGATGCACCAATAGGAGTAGACACTTCATATTACTCATGCAACAATTTTGACTCAAAATGTAACTTTTTAGCAACAAAAAGGATAACAAAGGAAAGGGTGGCACCCGGATTAATCAAAGCATATACATCAAGAACAAAGATTTTCAATATACTAGTAAAAACATCGAGGACCTCACCAACCCCTTTCCTTCCGTGTAAAGCGTAGATCCAATTGTGCCTTGGGGCACCACCTTGAGGACCACCCCTACCCAATGGAACCATATTTGCACCCAGAACCTTGCCATGGTTTCTTGGACAATCAATCCTCTTGTGACCAAGCTCCCCACATTCAAAACATGCATTGGAACCCTTCAAACATGGGCCCTTATGACTCTTCCCACATGTAGTACACACATC
>JAOTQR010046380.1:0-14932 GCA_025774065.1 Solanum ossicruentum
CTGCTGCAGGTGCGGATAGTCAGTAAAACAGGGGAAACTCTGTCGAAATTTCGGTAGAGTTCGTATACATACGGATGGGACTTGTGGTTGAACGATGGTCTAGGTGTCCAATCGACACCAGTCATGGCCCTGGGGTTGGGTCGTGACAATGTATATAAATTTTATTTTTTTCTAAAATTTAAACTAGACATGTCCGGTAATTGTTATTTGTTAAAATGTAAAAATAGCTAATCAGTTGTTGAGATGTTAATTAGTGAAAAAATAAATAAATTTAACTAAAAATAAAAAAAATAAAATTTAAGCGGGATGGGTCTATGTGGGGCGGGCCAAGCAGGTTGAAAATGAAAAAAGTCATCTGCGGGATAGGGCGGAGCAGTTAATAAAACTTGCGGATTGAGCTCAACACATGCCCCCGCACGCGGCCCATACCCACCCCACACGCGTCCTATTGCCATCCCTATTTCTCTTTAAACTATTTTCTAAATACAAAAAAAGTAGTGTTATATATTTATGTGCATCAAACATCAATTTATCTTCTTTTCTCATGAGTCAACTTTCATGAGACAACGTTAATGCTCTAAATAGTTTTATTCATAAAGAAAACAATTTCACAAAGATTGAAAATATAAAAGATTGATTACCTTTTAAATTATTTTCTAAAGGAAAAATAGTGTAATATATTTCTGTGCACCAAAAATTAATTTATCTTTTTTCTAATGTGTCAACTTTTATATAAATGTTCTCCATTACCTTATCTTAATTTACTAATTACCTCAATCTAGACATGTCTTTAAATGGATAGAGAATAATTAAAATAAATATTATACATTGACTAAAATAAATAACGTTTTCTATTTTTTTAATTGTTCAAATATACAACTAATTGGTGAGACAGATAAATGTTATTTCCGCTTTATGTCATAATTAATATGATAATATTACTTACGAATATGATAATTTGATACTCTTGACTTATTTTACAGCAATATCCATTATGTGTTTTAGATTATTACAATCTAAAATTCATATCATCCGCATTTATTAGTTAATTAAATATAGACAAATGGTAATAATTTTCTTTTACTTATTTGAGGACTGACCAATTTAAGAGAAAATATATCCACTCATGTTTTTCTTGAAGTCTGTTACAAATTAGGAAAAAGAAATCAGTAGATTATAAACTTTGATAGTAAAGTTGTTGCTCATTGTAAAAATGGAATAAAAATAAACAAACAAGCAAGATTATGCCGTGAGTAGTCTATAAATTCTATTCATTTTTACAAATTTTAGTGTATAATGATTTTTTCCTATCATTTTCTACTTTAGAGAATCTTCTTGTTATTCATATTTCAAATATGAATAATGCAAATTTTTCTCCATCATTTTTAGTATCTTTTTGTGTTTTTTTTAATGTCCTTTATTCATTGGAGCATTTCTTACTCATATGGAATTTACGAATCATATACAAATTATTCATCCCTTAATGTCTGAGAAAAATATCATTTTACGTTATCATGTGTATGCATCAAATGTCTTAAACTCAGAAAATGTATCATCATCTCAACTTGTACCTCCACAGCATTTGAGATCACAAGATATTGTCTTATGTCCTTCTAATACTTTTTTGCTAGAAAATCTGCCATCAACTTAATCTGCAGCCCCACATCATGCGAGTTTACAGAATGTTACTGTCACCCCTTGTGAAATGACGAAAATACCTCTAGAATTGACCTTACGCATAACGTGTCTTCCCTTTCTCCATTTGCAAATCCGAGATCGGATTTGCGATCAGTGCGAAAAATTGAGTTGGTAAATGGTCTTGACTTGGCAAAAACTCGAAAAAATACGATTTATTTTTTTCCAAGTGAGCTCAAAGCACTGGGGTTTCCATGCCCCTTCCACGATGCGGAACCACACTTGAAAGTTCTCCGAAATTTCAAAAAAAGTTGAAAAATTCCTGAAAAAATGTTATACAACACTCTAGGAGAGTGACCAGTTTCGTTTTTTTCTGGGAAAGTGCAAATCCAACTTTCCTACACCCAATATTCTAAATTAATCCATTTTTAATTTGTTGTCAGTTCCTAAAACATATTCCTACTCTATTTTTCTCTCAAAAACAAACCCTTCCCCAGAGCCTCAATCGTAGGATTCAAGAACACTAGGGAATTCAAGATTTTCCTTTCAATTCCTCAATAACTCATTCCAAGGTATGTAAGACCACTATAAAAGTATTATTTTCAAAAAATTTTAGAAACTTTAATCTAGTTTTCGTTCCAGAAGTTCAAGTTTGGTGGAAATCATATTCATGAAAAAGTACGTGAAATTTTTAGTAAAGTTTCTTTACCTATGCGTAGATTCTTGATGAATATTATAATTCTTAGTCCCTATATGATCCAATTAGAGAGTTGTTATCAAGTTTGTACTCATTTATGATCAAGGTTTATATTTATAGAGTTTTCTTGAAAATTTTGATATTAATTCAAGAAAGAAAAAACTAGTTTCAGCATCTTAATGTGTTTTAAATGTTTATCCTTGCAAATTAGCCAAGAAATCTAGAATATTTTGGGTCACTGAGTTTATTTTGATTATCAGTAAGTTAAAGAATTCAGTTAGAAAGCCAAGAAAAGTTAAAGCTGGGCTAAGTCCCCGAAAGATAAGATTTCAAGAATTCATTCTTTAAAGGTTATGAACTCTATAAAACATTTTAGAAGTAGTATTAAGCACCGATATGGATGAGAGTAGAAGAAATTACTCGAACTCATAAACTATGTAGCCAGCATAGGAAAGGATTGTACTATGGTACCTTCCTCTTTAGCCACTGAGATAGACAGATTGGGATTGATCCACTCCCCCAGTTATTCATTCCCTACCCCGACAAAGTACGGGACGACTCTGGCAGTATGGTCAAGATACTGTATCACCAAGAAGCTCATACTAGTGGTTTTCGGTTAGAGAAACTCCCCAAGCTAGGAGATTATGTTTTACTTGTCAGTTTCACCATATTATTTTCAGCATACAAGTCTTTATGATTACAGTTATTTCCTTTATGAATTATGAGTAAGTCTTTTGAGATATATTATGCTATCTTGATTTAAATATTTTGGACATCTTACATACCGTACATACCATGTACTGATGCCCTTAGGACCTAAATCATTTTATGATGCAGACGCAGGTGACCGAGTTCCTCAGCAGCCGCTTCGTTGAGAAACTGCCAGCTTTCAAACTCTTGGTGAGGCCTCTTCTCAGCCCGAGGCCCCTGGTTTATGTTATTACATTTCAATCTGTACTTTTTTTTCTTTGGCTACTTGGGTCCTATCCCAATAGTTCCTTCAGACAGTTATAGTAGAGTTTCCATGGACAATGAGTCAGTATTTTAGTTTTTCGAACAATACTTATGACTTTACTTTCAGTTATTTAGTCTACTTATGAGTTATTTTGATGCTTTCATAGCCTTTTTCACTATTAGTAAGTCTTTCACTAATTAAGTAGCCAGGTCGAGTGGTTTGCTTGGGACCAGAAATGATTTTTGAGTACCAGCCACATCTAGGGTGTAGGCTCGGGGAGTGACAAACTTGGTATCATAGCAAGGTTCAAGAGTCCTAAGGAGTCTATGGATCTGTGTCTAGTAGAGTCCGTATTATGGGTGTGAAGTGCGCCACATCTATAATAGGTAGGCTACGGGACATTAGTAAGTATCATCATTACTTGTTATTCCTTGTCTCATGCTTCAAAGTATATCTCTGTGAAGTCCTTTCTAACTCGTATGTTCACGTTATGTTTTTCAGATCATGCCTCCTCGCAGAGCTAACAGACTAGTCAGGGGCAGAGGACGCCCAACTATAAGGAATGAAAACCTACATGGCCAAATTTTGGAGGAACTTAAAGGACCAGTTGTGCTGTGGAGCAGCCACAGCAAGCTAACATTACTAATGCTGAGCTTCACCAGGCCATTCAGACTTTGGCTCAGGCAGTCACTACTCAGGGAGGTCGCCAAGAAGATGGAAGGAATGATGAGGTGGATACCGCCAGAGTTAGGGAGTTTCTGAGAATGAACCCACCAGTGTTCACGGGGTCTGATGTGAAGGAGGATCTTGAGAACTTTATTGTGGAGCTCCAGAAGGTGTTTTAGGTGATCGTATAGCTTATGCTGATCGAATTGAGTTTGCTGCCTACCAGCTCAAGGGGGTAGCTAGACTTTGGTTCAATCAGTGGAAGAGGAGCAAGGCAAAGGGGGCGCCAGCAGCTACTTAGGCAGTATTTGAGGACGCCTTCTTGGGACTGTACTTTCCCAGAGAGATGAGGCAGGCTAAGGTGAGAGAATTTCTAAACTTGAAGCAATAGAATATGAGTGTACGTGAGTATAGCCTCAAGTTTACTCAACTGTCCCATTACGCTCCAGCTATGGTGGTAGATATGCATACTAGGATAGATCTCTTCATGTTCGGGCTCTCTCGAATGACTAAGAGAGAGGACAGGAATGCAATGTTGAATGGAGATATGGACAGCCCATTTAATAACGTATGTGCAGCAGGTAAAGGAGGAGAAGATGCAATATAGGGATGATTTCAGGAGCAACAGGGCCAAGACATCAGGCCAGGAGTTAGGGAAGAGAGGGACTGGAGGAAGAGATCACTCATCATTCCAGCTTAAGATAGCCGGACCAGCACCTTCATCCGCCAGTGCACATACACCGAAGGTCAAGAATGAGTAGGGATCATAGTACCATAGGTTTCTGAGTAGCCAGTCACAGGGTAGCGTAGCTCAAGGACCAATCCGCTATCCTACTTGTGGAAAGTGTGGCAGGTCTCATCTCGGAGAGTACCTTGTGGCACGAATGGTTGCTTCAAGTGTGGTCAGGTGGGGTATTTCTTGAAGGATTGTCCTATGAGGAAGCAAAATATGAGAGACACTAGATTACATATAGTTTCTTTAGCACCAATGGGTAAGCCATCTCACAGGGGCACTAAGGTAGGGACAAGCGGGGGCACAAACCACTTGTATGCCATTGGCACCAGACAGAAGCAGGAGAACTCACCAGATGTGGTTACAAGTATGCTCAAAATCTTTACTTATGATGTCTATGCATTGTTAGACCAAGGAGCCACTTTGTCATTTATAGCCCTATATGTAGCTGTGAAGTTTGGGCTTAATCCAAGATGTCTTCATGAGCCTTTCAGTGTTTCTACTCCTACTGGAGAATCTATTTTAACTCAAAGGATTTATAGGGGCTATCCAATCTCATTTATCATAAGACTATTGTAGTTGATTTGGTGGAGTTAGATATGGTAGAGTTTGATGTCATCCTAGGCATGGATTGGCTTCATGCTGGGTATGCCTCCATAGATTGCAGAACCAGAGTAGTCAAACTTTAGTTTCCTAACGAAACAATCTTAGGGTGGAGGGGTAGCTCAGTCATTCCTAAAAGTCAATTTGCATCATATCTCAAAGCTAGAAAGTTGATCTTCAAGGGTTGTGTATATCACCTAGTAAGATTTAGGATTTGTGTGCCGAGGCACCAGCTTTTTAGTCTGCTCCCATTGTGAATGAGTTCCTTGAAGTCTTTCCCGAGGATTTCCCTGGAGTCCCTCCTGATAGGGAGATACATTTTGGGATAGACACTCGTCCAGATATTCAACCCATATCTATTCCTCCATACTGTATAGCTACGTCAGAGCTAAAAGAGTTAAAGTTGCAGCTAAAAGATCTTTTAGATAAGGGTTTCATTAGATCGAGTGTCTCACCTTGGGGTGCTCCAGTTCTCTTCGTGCATAAAAAGGATGGTTCTCTTCGGATGTGCATAGATTACCGTCAGTTGAACAAGATCACCATTAAGAACAAGTATATCCTCTTCCAAGAATGATGACTCATTTGACCAACTTCAGGCTGCTACCTGTTTTTACAAGATAGATCTTAGATCTGGGTGTCATCAGCTTAAAGTTAGGGAGAAAAACATTTTTAAGATAGCTTTCAGAATCCAATATGGTCATTATGAGTTTTTGGTCATGTCCTTCCGACTGACAAATGCACCAACAACTTTCATGGATCTTATGAACAGGGTAGTGAGGCCATACCTAGATATGTTTGTTATTGTGTTCATAGATGATATTCTGATTTACTCTCGTAGTAAGGAGTAACATTTAGACCATCTTTAAGTTGTCCTTCAGACTAATAAGGATAGACAACTTTATGCTAAATACTCGAAGTGTGAGTTCTGGTTGGCATCTGTGGCATTTTTAGGGCACATTGTGTCTGGTGAGAGTATTTAGGTGGATTCCCAAAAGATTGAGGTAGTAAAGCATTAGCCAAGGCCAATCGTCACAAAGTTCATCTCCAAGCTAAGGTATGTGGGTTTCTTTTATGGGGTTCCTTTCACCCATGATACCCAAGTCTCCATTTACTCAAATTACATCATTTAAAGTTGATTTACAAATGAGTCTTGCATATTATGAAATTCACTGCACACTATATTAAAGCTGTGTAAAGTTGTGACTTTTTTGCTATGGTTTGAGCTATAAATCTTGGATCTATTGTAAGATTTGATAAGGGGTATTGATGTATATTGCTTGAGGGTGCTGTAAGATGTTGATTGATGGTTTTACAATAGATTTTCTTGCATGATTTCATCTTTATAATTCATGATTTTATACTAGCATTACACACCCGCCAAGTGTTTGATCAAATGTCCAGCTAGGGTTTCTTGAGAAGTTGAAGGTCCAATGTATGTATTATGAGTTAAATAGTCTTATGATGATTATATGATGACTTCATGATGATTATAAGGATGTTTATATCAGTTGTTTCATGGGGAAGGTACCTATGCGGTTGTATGTAGATTGTTGGGTTCTTATGTTTGTTGTGTTCTTTGGAAAATGAGTTCTTTCTTGATAATTAAAATGTAATGGTTGGATGAGCTAGTTTTAATGATTCCTACTGAAAAGGCCATGCCGTAAGGTAGAGTGGTTAATGATTCCTACCGAAAAGGCCATGCCGTAAAGTAGACTGACTATTGATTCCTAACGAAAAGACCATATCGTAAGGTATGGACACCCCGCCAAAAAGGCCATGCAGTAAGGTAGAATAGCTAATTGCGCCTACCAAAAAGATTATATCATAATACATGGACATTCTACCAAAAAGGCCATGTTGTAGGTAGAAAGATTAAAGGTTCCCACCGTAAAGATCATATCGTAAGGTGTGGACATTCTATTGAAAAGGTCATGCCGTAAGATAGAATGAATCACGTTTCCTACCAAAAAGATGATATTGTAAAGTAGGGGACGTCTTATACTACCTACCAAAAAGACTATGTTATACTGTAGGGGTATTGATAACACTCTCTGAAAAGGTTATACCATAAGGTGAGTGGGTGTCATTTGGCCCATTTCATGAAGGCTAGTACAAAGGGGTTTGAGTATGTTTCCTATATTGAGTTCACATTCCTTGTTCATGATTTACAAGCATGATTTTACCTAAAGAATTGAACATGCATGTCATATTGACGTTATATCTATCCTTTTCTTACGATTATGCATTTCAATTATGTTGCCTATCCCTTTCTAGCATTATATCCCACATACTTAATACATTCAAACATACTAATATATACTTTATACCTACATGATGTCACCATAGAGGAACCAGAGCCCCACCTGAGCATCCTCCTCCACGTGGCTAGTACGACTTCCCTCAAGGTTGTTGGTGAGTCCTCCGTTCCAGGGATGTTACTTATGATCTATTGCTATGTATTAGGACTTTCTCTCTTATGATTATGTTTTACTATGAGGGTGAGCCTTGTTACTTTGTCTTGGCCCCCGCTCTTATCTTTATGTAGTAGAGGTGTTGTTGGACATATGGTGTACCTATGTTATGAGCCTTGACTCTATTGACTCTTATTGCTTATGATATGAAAGAGGTTTCCTTATTCCCAGTTTCACCTTGTTTATACTTATCTTTTATTGTCATTTTAATGGATTCCGCGACCAAGGATGTGTAATGATATGCTATGAGGCCTGTTTAGGGTTTCTTCGGGTCCCCATTCGCTGGTCATGTATAGGCCCTGGGCTTGGGTCATGACAATAAAAGTATGCTATGAAACCCATGATGCATGAAATTCCACAATGCTCATATATTTAGTGGAGATGTGACTATAACCGACATCTCAAACTCATGTAAGCTACTACATGAATTTGTCTTATGTACTCCTCTCATCGAGTGAGAGAAGATTACTTGCCAAAGATAATCTACACCACACCTTACAACCCGGTCATTTCAGTGTGATGGCCACCTTCCTTACGACCCAGTCATTTCAGAAGGAATTCCATATCATGTCATATCAAATGTGTAACTATTTCTTATAACCCAGTATTTTTGATAATGGCTACCATATACCTATGCAGGTGCATAGTTCAAGAGAGAGGAAGAGGACCTCTAAGGATAGTCGTGGTGCGTCCAATCCTATTCAATGCTAAGTCATCATCCCACAAAAAACTTATACATATACATGCTTTCAAAAGAGCCACAAGTCATTTCAAATCATTTCAATGCATACTTGGGCTTAAAAGCTAAACATTCTTCATAATCATTCATACATGGGCTAAAAAGTGAAATCATAATTCAATCGATATTTTTTATGCAAAGGAATAGCTCATTCACTTATAAAAATATGTTGTAAGCACCCAATATACTCACCAAATCGTTTTCATAAACATATGTGGGCTTAACCAACCAAATCATTTTCATCAAAATCCAATGCTTATGTATGCATATGTAGTAAATGATAAGATTAGCATGGAAAATAGAGATTCAATCTTAAATCAACAATACCATATGAAATTCAAGTAAATCCATAATTCAATCTTAAATCAACAATACCATATAAAATTTAAGTAAATCCATAAGTAAAATCCCTATTCGAATCACAATTTAGATTACTGTTTCTTAAATAAAACTTTAAAGGGATTATGCATAATCGATTTTTCAAAATATACATGCATTTCAACATATCAGGGCTTCATTCACTTTAAAATAAACAGTAAAACATAGCACATATCTCAATTGAATTAAATAAACAATATTCTTAAAAATTCATAATTAAAGTAAGCTCAATTTAATGAAAAATAAAGTGAAAAGAGTTAGGGTATTCATTATTGAAAGGGACCATGAAACAATCCCACATACCTTAGTCATAAAGAAGAAACAAGAAGAATTTGATGAAGAAGAGAGCCTTCCATTAATCCCCCAAGCTGAGACTTCACTTGAGTTCTTGAGAGGAGTTCTTAGTAGTGAGCTTGAATAAATTCTACGTGTTGAATGAATTTGAATGAGAGAAGAAAAGTATTGGCCATTTGAATGTCTTAATGTAGGGTAGAAAGTCACGAAAAACCCTTCGGAGTAGCAAAAATTACGAGAACACCATCAATGAAAGCGGAGGTTGAAACCATGCCAGAGGTCCTGTACAAGGGTCACACAGTCCTTACAAAGGCACATGGATTGTATACCCATCCGTGAAGCCACACCTTGAAAATATTTCACTGACCCATACTTGGAAAATATTTACACCAACACTTATATGGAGGCCTATACGGACCATGAAGAGGTAAAAGGTCCGTGAAATGCTCATGTGTGACAAGCCTTAGCCAAAACGTGGTTTTCAAGGCCAAGTCAACATCAACAAGCTACCACAAGATCCATAAAGTGCCACACGGACCATGTGGGGTTCATGTGGTGCATCCCTTAGTCTTCAACTCCAAGTTAAGGCTAACACTTGTTACACAAGGCCAAGGGTCACCTCAGTGCCCCTCCACACGACCCTATATAAGTCACATGACCCATAGAGGTGCCCATAAGGCGTCTTCTTAGTCAAAAACTTTCCAAAACCTAGTTCCAAATGCCATTAAGGTCATACCAAGTATGGGTCCTTACAGTCATGCTATGACAGTGGTGATGGAGCTAAAGAAGTGGTCATGGGAGCATCAATGCCCTCATCATGAGGTGCACTAAGTCAATCAATGGCCTCTTGGACTTAGGCTCATGCACACTTAATGTGCCTATGATGGACATTTTATGAAGAGACACATTTTTCATCGTATCCATGATTTATCCTTATACCTGTGCCAACTCTTCACACTTCTACTGGCTAGGATTCACTCTCAATTCTTCCTTATCGGTCTCACTACAGTGGTTCTCGCATTGCCTTCACCCGGGGCATCGACATCCATCATATCATCAGGAGCTACATTTATATCAACTCTAGATGGCTCTTCTAGTCCTTTCCAAAACGAACTTAAGCCTGTAGACTTCAATGATGCCATCTTTTTCTTTAAAGTGTTAATATTGTCTTTCAAAGCTGACATGCCTACACTGCCACCATCTCTTTCTTCTAAAGTGATTATTGTTTCTTTCAAACTAGTTATTTATTTCCCAAGATCCTCAAGTGTAACCTCGAGCCTGTCCATACTCAGCTTTTAAGCCTTAATCAGCTCTCTCTGCTTCTTTTCAGCCTCAATGTAGGGGCTCAATGCATTAACAATGGCAGCCTCAATCAACTTGGGAATATATGACTCAACCTGAGTAGAACGAACATTGGCTGCCTTGGCCAATCGACCAATGCAAGAAATAGTGGCCCTAGTGATTGGGGTTTAGTCATCTGTGATCAGAGGCTCAATTTGTACCTCTGTGGAGGGGAGAGGAGTGCAAGAGGTAGGTAATGAGGGTGAGGAAGAAGGTATACCTACCTTTGGGGATAGCTTTGCAGTGCCAAGCTCAAGGGCCTCAACATCAACTACTAATTTTTTGTCAATCGACTTCTTCATTGCCTTATCCTTCTCATCCCTTTGGAACTCAGCATCTATCCACCGGGATCGTGTCGATGCTATTGGAGTGACCTCCACATTTTTCTTTATGTTGCTAGGTACTTTAGCTCGCTTGCACAAGGCAGTGATGACGCTAGAAAACTCCAGTGAGGGTTGCACTTGCTTGGTCCTGATGAGGATCTCTGAGGTGATGATTGCACTTTGTTCAACTTTCGATGGTCCATAATAATTCCAACCAATGCCACCTTAGAGTGTCGAAGGATTGACTCATTTTGTAAGGGCATTAGGTTGCTTCTAATAAAATCGAACCAAAACCTTGCTGGTATATTCCTCTCCTTCTTTTCAATAATGGTTCTCTCCTCTAACAATAAGGGAGCAGGAATTCCAATCACAGGGGCCAACTATGCTTTAATATCATCAAATAGTTGAATCTTCATCAAGCCATCCATGTTATTTCTATGTTTATATGTACATCCAAAAATATCATGAAATATTAATCTTTATTTCACTGCACGGGGCTTGAACACCTTGAACTTCCACTGCATCAAGAGGTTTGAGCACAACCTTTACCCTACTTTTGCTTTTTGGAATAGCCTTTCCATAGGCCTTATAGAATTCATGAACCATGCTTGGAATGTAAATGGCTCGAGATTTGGTGAAAACTTGGAAATTATGGAATGTTAGAGTATCCCAAAACTCAAGATACCTATCAATCACTCCATCAGTAGATAGTTGCTTCTCCTCCAAAATTGTTCTTTTCCTTCCACTCTGAACCTCTTTAACTGTCATGGGGTGATTGTCTCTTAGATCCTCTGAGATGGTTGGAGGAGAGGATTATGAAGGGCCTCGTATCTAGCCTCTCTTCAATGTCTTTCGAAACTAGGCTTCGAAGTAGGCCTATGTGTAGGGGTTTTGGAGCCCTTTTCCTCTCCCTTTGAATTGGTCCAAGTCATAAGTAAGGATCCTTCCTCATCATTGTCAGACGTTTGGTGTTCAATCTCTTTCCTTTTGCCCTTACCTCGTACCTCCCTTCGAGGTCTCTAAGATCTTTGTTCTTCCTTATCGGGGCAATAATGATTTCTTGATCTGCCCGAGATCCACCTCGAGTGATGGGTTTATTTTGCATTCTAATTTCTGCAAAATAAACTCAAAGTATGGTGTGAGCATTATTCATAAAGCAATTAGGTTCAACATTATATTGAGAAAATCATTCTGGGTGAATAGTTCTATTTGACCGCAAAACATGATCGACGATATGCCAAACTTATTCGGCAGTCGAATAGACTGCCACCTTTTTACATATTTTTCAAACTTTCAGTCACTTTACTTTCATCTATGGTAGTGCAAGTTCAGTTATCCACTGAATTGATTCGGTGATAAAACTTACTGTTGCCAAAAGTTGCAGAATTTAAAATGAAAAATCAGTTAGACAAAGTAGTGTGTGTGACACTTCAATGCATCATCGAGTCCACTTTGGCAGTCAAAATGGCCATCTTCAAAATTATCGAGCAAGGCCAAATCCCATGTATTCAAAATTTTGATCAATTTACACAAGAACGATGGGAAAATCACACACTAACCCACTTTCAATGATCAACACATGCTCATTCATCTATTTGTACCTTCACATGGTCATCATGGCTATATCTTCAGTCAAGCGATGAATTACCATTAAGAATGAAGTCACACAATCTATCATATGGCAAGTTCATCTTGCTTAAAGAGTTTAGGGGTTACTCTGACTTCACCCACAACATGCAAAAACAAAAAATTCAACAAGCATGCATATTCATTTCAAGGCAGTATCAAGATCAAGACATTATCTCAACTGAAGGCTATCTGTCAAGAAATCAAGGTCAAAATTGAGTCAATACATCATTGTATTTAACCATTGGGCAACACATTTATCAGATCTAGCCCTAACTGATAGCACATGCATATTCAATTTCATGATTCCAAGTGAATCAAAAACCAAAATAAACTAAGCACTTATGAAGCATAGGGTTCCAGAATCACAAAAATACATCATCCATATGATTTCTAACAAGATATCAACCATAAACTGAGATTAAAAAGCTCAAAAAACCTTGATCAGGCTTCATCATTTCAAACCCACTCATCCAAAAAGAAACTAAAATAAAGGGCCATAAACACACCTCTTAGATGATTCAATAACAATGAGAATTCTATAAGAGATTTTGTTAATGAAATGCTTCACAACTAGAAAAAAAATGCAAAGGAAAGACTAAAGGGAGTGTTGGCTTGTAAGGGAAGTGAAAAGGAGGAAATATGAATTGTGAAAAGCCCAAGGCATTTGAAAAGTATTTAATAGACGTGTTAGGCATGAGGTATCATTTATGCCAATTTACATTGCCAAATAATTTTGCTGGTATGTCAATTATGCTGGTGACTGCCCTTTCTAATAGAAATCAAGACTTAACTGTAACACCCACACCTTACAATATTGGCACAATGCAAATGAAACATGACATGGTTTGGTCAAGTTAGCGTTAATTTTTAAAAGTGCTTGAATCTCATGTTAATGGGCTACATGTGCGTCTAACACTTAAGAAGGGCGATTGTATACATGTTTTGTGTCGAATTGAGAAGATTACGACCTTAAATGAGGTGGAAGAGTTGAGGTGCTTGTAGTACTTAGTAAGAAAGTAGGTGAGTCACCTACTTGCTTAGCTTAAATTTGTTAGCTAAACGGAGACGAGGCTCAACGTCGAATTTGCCCAAGTTCAATTATTAATAAAGTCCGTGTTAAATGTGTAACTTTGGCCCATGTTTTACCATCATAAATGGGCTACCTTGTCAGGCCAAGAAATATAATAAAAAGGGCCCAAAGACATCACAAAACACTTAACAAATTGGGCCCAGACTAAGTGAAGAAGAAAGCTGAAAATAGGCAGCCCAAATCCATCAAGTTGGTGCTCCAAAAAGGCCCAAGTTTGAGGGCCAAGTTGGTGGATAAGCAACTTGATATTGTGTGGTATAATATTTTCAAGAAGTCAAGAGAAGTTTTGCTAAAAAACCCTTTATAAAGGGCTCCAAAGCAGTTCCACAAGTAAGGTTCACTTGAATTCACAAAAAAAAACAGTTCCACAAGTAAGGTTCACTTGAGTTCACAAAAAAAACAGTTTTGTTCTCTAAATTTTCTCTCAACTTTTCCCAACTTTGTGAAGCAGCCAAACAACTTTTATAGGGTTCTTAAGGAGGATCAAAACCTTGAAGACAAAGTTAAGTAATTATAGTTGTGTATTTAGTATAGTTTCATCATGAAAAACAAGAAATAGATGCTAGTTACGCTTGCTGAAATTTGTTGGACAGATTCTGTGCAGAAAGTTACTGCACCTTTCCCTTTTGTTTTGGTGATTTATCTATGGTTTTTAAGTTGTATTATGAAAAGAACTTGGTGTTATTGAAAAATTTTGAGTTATAAACATTACCCTAAGGTGGCTGCCCTGATTTTGGTTTCATTTTTAACAAGCGCATTTTATCGTGTATCTTAAGCGTCATGTTGATTGGAACTTGTGGACTGTTGGATAAAAGGATATAGCCTCACATCCTTCATGACTTCTTGAGCAATGTTATGAGACTTTTTTAGATCTATTTATATGTGTAAATGTTTCTAGAACAATTTGGTGAGTTGGAATAGGTTTAGAGTTGTCAACATCGAAATGTAGCCAAGGAAGGTAACATTATGCTGTCCGTTTTTAGATTCTGTGGAATTGTAGTGTGTTGTGCTTTGGGGGCTGTTATAAGGCTTTTATGGCATTAAAGAAGGATGTTCATGATGTGTATGTATGAATGTGTGTTGGAAAATACGATTAGAGACGCAGAGGTTGGAACAATACGCTCGAGTTTATAAAAACCCGCTTGCTGTCCATATGTTGTTTTGTTATGTAATTGGACTGCCAAGGTGTATCTATTAGATATTAATATTAGTTTTATCACCTACTATGTTGTAGATAAGTATTTGGAGGAGGGGAAGGTTATCTCGAGATAGTAGTAAGGTCAGACAACGAGGTATGTAATGTTACTTGATTTCGTATTACTTGGCATGAAACATAGATCCTTCCTTGGCACATAAAGGCACTCACCAACTCCGACAC
>JAOTQR010046400.1:0-14930 GCA_025774065.1 Solanum ossicruentum
GTTGCGTACATCCGACCCCCCCTCACCCCGCAATGAGCGGGAGCCTTTTGAGGCACTGGGGTATGTTGTTGTTGTTGAACTTAGCTTAAAGATACTCAAACTAGTCTTTTCTTTTCTTGAAATAATATCAAGATTTTCAAGAAAACTCAACAATAATAAATTTATCATAAATGAAATAAACTTGATAACAATTCTTTAATTGGATCATATAGGGACCAAGAATCATATTATTCATCAAGATATCTATGGAATTTACTATGAAAATCAACATACTTTACAAAATTCACATGGATTTAATCTCAACTAATACTTGAAACTCATGGGTGAAAACCACTTCTATTTCTAGAGATATTATCAAAAATAATACTTTTGTGATGGCCTTACATACCTTGTAACGACTTCTTGAGGAATTGGAAGGAATTCCTAAGCTCTACTACCATTTCTTGAATTCTTGGGCGTGCCTTTCTTGAGAAGGTTTGCTTGCTTGAACATATGAATGAGTAAAATAATACGTTTTGTACTTAATTGACTTTAAAACTATTAGCTTAGGATATGGGGTATGAGAAAGGTCGGAATTGTCCCTTCCCATTAAAGAAACAAAACTGCCTCAAAATTACACTAGTGCGCGACACGCACTAGTGTTAATTTCAACTTTTTCGCAAATCTTCATTTTTCGTCAAATTTTGGAAAAACACAAGAGTGGTTCCACGTCGTAGAAGGGGTGCGAAAACCTCACTGTTTTTGATTGTCTTGAAAAAATTTAATTCACGTTTTTTCGCATTAAGGTCGGACAATTTTTTACCTCAATTTTTTGCACTGATCGCAAATTCAGTCTCGAATTTGCAAATGAATCATGGGAAGACATGTTACGCGCATGGTCAATTCTAGGAGTATTCTCATCTTTTCACTGGGTGTTACATTTTTAGTAAATTTAGTTTCTTGAAGATTCCCATTTAAGAAGCTGTATTTTTCTCAGTCCAAAAAATGCTTCTTTGGCAAAACAGATTCTGACTCTTGGTATTCATTGGATCTCTTGGGAATGTGCCTGATTGAAAAGGTGCAATAATCTCTGTGTTGTTAGCAACTTATAGCACTGAACTTCTGCACCCTAATAATTATTTATTCATATCATACTAAAACATACCCTTTTTTGGAGTAACATACAAATAAAGCCAAAACAAGTTATATGCCTATTTCAATAAATTGTGTATCCATGAGACGCAAGTACCAATTTCAAGAATTTTGAGAAAGAACTGCTTAGATCTTTTCTATGTCTAGGTTTGAACTATAAGTTCAAAATTTACTTAACAAATCCATGTAATACAAGTACTCATGTGGGCAAGTTGAAGTATGAACTACCCTAATCTTTATTATGGCCAAATTTGCTCTAAGGATCAAATCTTAGCTTAAAAGAATTAAGAATAAACATTTATACCTTTTAGTTAAATGGTTGTGTTTGCAATAAAAATCAAACCTTTTGTTAACCAATTCATAAAATATAAGAACCTAATTTGGAGAATGAATTGTAATCGTTTCAACGGACACATTTGGCATAAAAATAAAACCTTTTATTGATAATTCATCTACTTCAGCATTTCTAATCTTAGTCATGGGATCAGTCATTTTATGTCTTGTACGAGAAAAATATTGGTTAGAAAGAACAAATAGCTAATCTTAAAGCCAATACAAATACCCTTTAGAATAGACAAATCAAGGCCATATTCATTTAAGACAGTGATGTTTGAGAGGCCATTGATGAACCTAACTTTCAAAGACCTCCTAGCAGTCACATCATTCTTTGGGAAAGAGTCATTGTTAGTTGAAAAATTATCAACAAAGTAACACTAATAAGCATCATCATTTGTACACAGTTTGGACGCGAATATGCGATGTGAAATCATGATTTTAAATCACCATTTGAACATGTGATTTCTATCCAGATAAGTCAAAAAGATCTATTCTTTTTCCGTTGCTCCAACACTTAATGGAGTAACATTGTGTAATAGCAAATCTTAAACTTTTTCATCAGCTTACTCTTGTAGCTATATTGAATGTGATGTTGTGCACCTAATAGGATGTAATGATAATTAACTGAATATCCTTTGTTTCTATCTACATTAAGCTAAACAAAACACTTACTTGGGATCAACATTTAAAAAGATTACTTCTATGTGCTCATAATTTTTGGAGGTTATTGCACTAACTATATAACTTCAACTTTACAGCTCTAGACTATTATCAGTTGGTCGATCTGTTGATTCTTGAGAAGAAAGCCATCAGAATAAAAGCGAGTGAATGCTTGGAGAACAAGATTGCTCCTATAATGACAAAGGTATTTCTCTTGCTCTCTGTATTTGTTGATTGTGTTGATATTTTTTTAGATTCCATTATTACATTAGTAGTTGATATTGTAAATAGAAAACATACATTTATCCTTAATGCTTCATGTCTCAAATCTTCTGAGGAAATATTTACTGTTGTAGATGCACTTAAAAGCAAATTCTTTTTAATATTTTTGAACATTATTGGGAGAAGACAGAGTGTTTCAATTTGAACTCATTCCAAAAATTATAGCTTTGCACATCACTGGCGGCACTATCAAGGTGTTTTAAGGACTTGAAAAATATCTATCACCTATAGTGTCCATGAGGAATCTATTGACTTTTTGGCTTCAGGAGTATGGTTGTCCAGGTCACTCAATAACTGGAAGTGTTGTCGCTGCACCAGAAGTTGCTAGAGTTGATTGTCACGCCCGTGGCTGGCACCCAAGGACTATTGCTAGTCTCCGAGCAAACTACTTAGACTCATCATCACATCTTACTCAATAGCGGAAGAATTCTCAGTAACAACAATTAAAAGATAAACAGAGATATTATAAATAGTTTCTTAAAATAAGTCAAAATTTGAATATGAAATACTTAATAAATCTCCATTGTAAGTCTATGAAGCCTCTAATCTAAACAGCTAGATGGTACCATGATAGGTCATGGCTACCCAACTCGAGAAAGTAAAAGTAACAAATGAACATAAAATAAAGGTCCCTCCGAATAGCAAGGAGGGCTCACCAATATCTGGAGCTCAGGAACACTGAACCTCAACGGTGCGCCTACTGAAGTCCTCTATCTACTGTATCTGTATCATGAAACGATGCAGGGCCAGTGGCGTCAATGTGGAATGTACGTTATGTAAAATAGCTTAAAAAATAGGTAAGGCTCAAACTAAGACATCCGACTCGACTCAAAACTCAACTCTTCATCTTATAACTCAATTCAGGTAACATGATGTAAGTTTAAAGTTTGAAAATCATCTTTGAAATTCATTTAGTATTTAGTGTAACTTAATTTGAAATAAAAACTCATGATATGCTCAAAACAAGTATTTGTTTAGAAGTTTGTCTAACCGACATAAGTCTCCATCACACCTATAGTATGGTGATGTACAACGAGAAGAGATTATTACCACGTCTGTTTTAAACTTGCCATGGTAAAGGACGCCAACCTCTAACTCTCTCTCGGATCCAAAGAGAATGTCCATCTATTGGGTATGAGCCGCCAGAGTTAACTGCACGACTATCCTACGCTGGCAAACATAGTTTTGGGGTGACTCTTCGCACCCAACTCGGTGCTCAATACTCCTTCCAAGACTAAAATTTCATCATTAACTCAAACTCATCTCAATCAACTCTCTCATTTTCCTCTATAACTCAAATTGGGAATTCAACAATGCAATTCAAGACTCGATCCACATTATGCAAGGCTCTTACGAATTATGGTCATATGATATCATACCACTCATGCTCAGCATATAGGGCATCATGGACATTCAACACATGCATGTGCGAGACAAGAAAACATACTTCCCTATTTCACATTACTTAGTTTAGAAGGTTAGATTCATAATTTCAATTTAGTCAATAAGCAAGAGACATATTAATTTTGGGGTTAGGGTATCAAGCATGCAAAATACGCACATAATTTGTCGTAAAAATGATGCAACTCGTGAATTAACTCCATTATCTTTAAGAAATTCAGTCATGTACAAGAATTCAAAACTCAAGAATTCATGGCATTTAAGACATGTAATTTATACTCATGATTTTGACTCAAGTAAGCAAAGGGGCGCGTACATGGGTATAATCCAACGCTTTAGGTAGCCTTACACATCTGGGATGAAGAACATCGCTAAACTTCACAAGAATTTCAACACCAAACTCGAAATCTCAAGTTTTCTCTTCTTTCGCTATCAAGAATTCTCACTTTGAACGCTAAGGAAAATGGGTTTTGAAACCCTTAATCACAAGAAAATGACTTTTATACACGTTTATCAAAGTTGGAATATGTTGGGAATGTTCAAAATACCCTTCCCTAAATTAAAACAAAAATCATCACAAAAATTACATAGGTCCGCAACGCGCCCGGGCGCGGACTAGTGTATTTTCCTCCGAAAATCCCCCAAATGATTTTTTAATTCCCAAAAACTTCCTAAGAAGATAAGTGGGAGTACATGTCTCAGGCATGCCGTGCCTGGGGCGTGCATCAACACTATTTTCTGGTTTAATTATGAAAAATTATCTTTTGACTCGATCGCTCTAAAATTCGATCGAGAATCATTGATCGCAAATTCGATCTTCGATTTGTAGTTGAAGCTTGGGAAGACGCATTGTGCATGTGATTCTATTCTAGGAGTATTTTGGTAATTTTGTCAAACGTTACATTATCTCCCCCTTGGGATCATTCGTCCGCGAATGATGAGTAGAGGTGGAAATAAGGCAAGAGTAGACTCAAGACTCATCTAAATACTTACTTGACAACTCGAATTCTCGACTATTCATCAACCTCTATAAACTTTACTCAGACTCAAGAATAGACACATCGACTTAAGAACGGACACATCAATTAAGTTAAGGATAGGAGCATTAGCTTCGACATCATCATCATTTGGCATGAAGGGATGCGGGTATTTGGTTCTCATAGCATCCTCAGCTTCCCACATAGGTTCCTCAACGAATTGGTTCCTTCACAGAACTTTGACGGAGACTACCTCTTTCTTCCTCAACTTATGAACCTGATGATTGAGGATTTGGACTAGAATCTCCCCATAGGATAGGCTATCCTTTACTCCAATACTCTCCATAGGGATTACCAAAGTAGGATCTCCCAAGAACTTCTTCAACATCGAAAGGGACTGATATAGCGAGGAATCAACTTTTCTTTCTTTCCAAACCTCATGACACCTTTCATAGGTGACACCTTCAAGTACACCCAATCGTCAACCTCAAATTCTGAATTTGTTCTTCTCACATTAGTGTAAGCCTTTTTGCGGCTTTGGGAAATCTTCAACCTCTCCCTAATAACCTTTACCTTCTTCATAGACTAGTGGACAAGGTTAGGTCCAATCAACTCAGCTTCCCCAACCTCAAACCACCCAATCAGTGATCTGCATCTTCTCCCATACAAAGCTTCATAAGGAGCTATTTGGATACTTTCATGGTAAGTATTTTTATATGTAAATTCAATCAATGGCAAGTAGTTGTCCCAATTCCCTTTGAAGTCGAGGATGCAAGCCCTTAATATATCCTCTAAAGTCTGAATAGTGCGCTCTGCTTGACCATCTGTTGACCATCTGTTTGAGGGTGGAAGGTTGTACTCAGATTTACCTTGGTACCTAATCCCTTTTGAAAAGATCTCCAAAATTGGGAGGTGAATTGAGTTCCTCTATCTGAAATGATAGACAAAGGAACTCCGTGTAACCTCACAATCTCACGAATGTAAAACTTGGCATACTTCTTTGCAGTTTTAGTTGTTTTGAATGCCAAAAAGTGGGCTTATTTAGTCATCCTATCCACGATCACCCATATCAAGTCGTCTTGCTTTCAAGACCTTGGTAAGCCAGTAATGAAGTCCATGTTAATCATCTCCCACTTCCACTCAGGAATTTCAAAGCTCTGAGCTAATCCACATAGTCTTTGATGCTCTACCTTGACCTGTTGACAATTGGGACATTTAGAGATGAACTTAGCAATATCCCTCTTCATCCCATTCCACCAATAAACTTCCCTCAAGTCATGATACATCTTGGTGGAGCCAGGATGAATAGAATACCTGGAGCTATGAGCTTCAGCCATGATTCTCTCTCGAATACCATCAACATCAAGCACACACAAGTTACTCTGATATCTGAACACTCCATCTCCCCCTTTGGAGAAGACCATCACCTTTTACTTGTGGACAACTTCTTTCAATTAGAGTAAGATATGATCTTGGTCTTAGTTTTCTTTTACCTCTTACACTAAAGATGAAGCAGGCCCATTCTAAACATTGACCCCACCTTCATTATTTTCTTCAAGTTGTACCCCCAGTCTGGCCAATCTGTGCACTTTCTTAGCCGACTCTTTCTTCCCTTCCTCCATATGGGAAGTGTTACCCATAAATAACCTGCTAAGAGTATCAACAACACTTTTAGCCTTACCTGGGTGGTAGAGAATGCTCATATCATAATCCTTGAGCAATTCAAGCCACCTTCTCTGCCGCAGAGTGAGCTCTTTCTAACTGAAGACATATTGCAAGCTCTTGTGGTCAATGAACACGTCCACATACACTACATACAAGTAGTGGCACCAGATTTTAAGCGCGAACACCACTGCTACCAACCCAAGATCATGAGTTGGATAATTTTTCTCATGAATCTTAAGTTGTCTAGAAGCATAGGTTATCACCTTCCGTCTGTGCATTAGCACACACCCCACTCCAACTCTAGATGCATCATAATATATCACAAAGTCTTCCGTCATATCGTGCAAAGGCAAAACTGATGATGTAGTCAGTCTAGTCTTCAACTCTTGAAAACTCCTCTCACATTCCTCAGACCACTGAAACTTGATCTTTTTCTGAGTCAGCTTGGTTAATGGTGCAGATAAGGAAGCAAACCCCTCAACAAATCTGCGGTAGTAGCCTGCAACCCCAAGAAATTCTTATGTCTGTTGGTGAGGTTGGTCTGGGCTAGTTCTTAACCACTTTAATCTTCTAGGCATCCACCTAAATACCATCACCCGAGACAACATGACCTAAGAAGGCCACTGACTTGAGCTAGAACTCACATTTTGAAAACTTTGTATACAATTAATGGTCTTTGAGAGTTTGTAAAACCACTTTAAGATGACAGGGATGCTCCTTTTTATTCTTAGAATATACCAAGATGTCATCAATAAATACAATCACGAACGTGTCAAGATACGGTGTGAGTACTCTGTTCATCGAGTCAATGAAGGTTGCAAGTGCATTATTCAACCCAAAGGACATGACCAAGAACTCAAAATGGCGATACCTTGTCCTAAAGGCTGTCTTTGGAATATCACATTCCCTCACTTTCAACTGAAGATAACTGGATTTAAGGTGTATCTTCAAGAAACAAGAGGCGTCCTGAAGTTAGTCAAGCAGATCTATCTTTGGGAGAGGATATTTATTCTTAATTGTGATCTTGTTCATTTGCCTATAATCAATGCACTTTCTGAGAGACCCATCCTTCTTTCGCACGAATAGAACGGGAGTACCCCAAGGAGAAACACTCGGTTTGATAAAACCCTTCTCTAATAAGTCGCTCAACTGCTCCTTCAACTCTTTTAACTGAGCGAGAGTCATCCTATAAGGTGGAATTAAGATAGGCTGGGTATCAGGAAGAACATCAATCCCAAAGTCAATCTGCCAATCAGGAGGACTCTAGACAAATCCTCAGGAAACACTTCAGGAAACTCATTTACAATTGGGACTGACTCTAGAGTAGGGAACTCAACATCATCAGATTTGACTCGCACAATATGATAGATGCACCTTTTAGAGATTAACTTTCTAGCTCTAAAGTAAGAAATAAATATTCCCTTAAGTGCTACAAAATCCCCCTCCATTCTATGACAAGCTCATTTGGAAACTAAAACTTGGCGATTCGGGTTCTACAGTCAATAGTGGCATAGCAGGTGTGGAGCTAGTCCATACCAAGAATTATATCAAAGCCAATAATCTCTAACTCAACCAGATCAACAAGAGTATCCCTATGGTAGATAGACATTACACAATCTCTATAAACTCTTTTCGCTATGATAGACTCACCAACAAGAGTGGAAACAGGGAAAAGCTCAAGTAAATACTCGAGAAGAATCTCAAATTTTCTAGCCACATATGGTCTCACAAAAGACACTGTCACCACTTGATTAAGCAAAGCATAACATTTGAAAGTAAAGACTCGAAGCATACCCACCATGACATCAGGTTCAACCTCTTGGTCCTGTCTGTTTCCCATTGCATAAAGATGGTTTGTTCCTCTGCTTGTCCCTGGTGTGGCACCCTTCTGGTTACCCCTGGCTGGTGGCATGATAGTAGAAGATTGTGCCATGTTTCCCCAAAGTGTACAATCTCTCAGGAAGTGACCTGTATGGCCACACTTGTAATAATTATTTCCTCCATCTTTGCACTCTTCCAAATGCATCTACCATACTTCCTACAAGGTGGTTTACCTCTTGAGCCAAGGGTCAAACTGGCCTCAAACCTTGTGCTCTAAAGTTCTACTGCCTTTGAGATTTCTGATCATACCTGATGTTTAGAGTTGGTGCACTAGCTGATGATAGTGCGTACTTGCTTCTTCTGAAAGTAAGATCTGTCTCCCTTATCCTGCTTGTGTTGGTTAGGCTCATGCCCTGTGGACTTGGCCTTCTTACTTAGGTGCTCTTCTCTATCCTTCTTCTTATCCTCCTCAGTTTGTTGAGCATAAACCATGATTCTAAAGATGTCCATACCCGGAATCAGTAACACTGCCTTACACTCCCTCTTCACATGCTTACCTAATCCTGACACAAACTTTTTCATCATTGCCCTCATATCCTGGACCATCTCCAGAGCATATCTGGACAACTTAATGAACTTGAGGCTGTACTTTTTGATAGTCATCCCCTCTTGCTTTAGATTCACGAACTCTTCAATCTTTGCCTTCCCCAACTCTTGGGGAAAGAAGTGGTCGAGGAAAGCACTCTCAAACTCATCCCACTTAGCAGGCTCAGCACTCTCACCCCGACTATCCTCCCACCGGTTATACCAAACGTTCGCCACATCCTTGAGCTGATAGGAAACAAGCTCAACTCCCTCAACCTCAATTGCATACATATCCCTCAGCACCTTGCACATCTCGGCGATGAAATTCTATGGGTCCTCCTCAACTTTCGAGTCTGTGTAAACTAGCAGGTTCATCCTCAAGAAGTCTCTAAGCCTAGTAGTAACTGTGGCCTCTTGGGAACTAGAGCTAGGGGCTTAGGGACCTCAGTTGTTGCTTTGTGAGGCAACTAGCTGGGTGAGTATCGTAAATGCTCCTCTAAAATCAGCCTCAGAAGTGGAGGTTGGCGAAGTAGGAGGTGCCTGTGGAACCTCAAAAGCTCAAGCAGGTCGATCCCGTCTCCTTGCTCCCACCTGGGTAGGGATCTCTGGTGGAGGATTCACAGTGTTTGGGGCTCGGGCATCTCGTTAGGCTATTATATGCTCAGGAGGCATGATCTGCAAATGCGCAATGCACAATTTAGACAAGAATTTTATAGAGTTGAATTCTATCGCACGACTCAGAATACCAAAGAAGGGTCACTATTCCTAATGAAGTGTGGTGCACAACACACCCATAAACAAGACTCTACTAGACATGACTTCATAAACTCCATAGGACACTTAAACTCGGTGATCTGATACCAAGTTTGTCATGCCCTAGGAGGGTACCCTAGGCGTGGCTGGCACCCAAGGACTATTGCTAGTCCCCGAGCGAATCACTTGGCCTCATCGTCATATCTTACTTAATAGTGGAAGAATACACAGTAATAACAATTAAAGGGACAACATTCTCAAAATAAGTCAAAATCTGAACATGAAATACTCAATAAATCTCCATTCTAAGTCTATGAAGCCTCTACTCTAAACGTCTAGATGGTACCATGACAGGCCATGGCCAGCCAACTCAAGAAAGTAGATGTAACAAACGAACATAAAATAAATGCTTCTCTGAATAGAAAGGAGGGCTTACCAATCTCTGGAACTCAGGAACTCTGAACCTCAACGGTGCACCTATTGAAGTCCTCTATCTGATGTATCTGCATTATGAAATGATGCAGCGGTGAGTGGCATCAGTATGTGGAATATATGGTATGTAAAATAGTCAATAAACCAGTAAGGCTCAGACTAAGACATCCGACTCGACTCAAAACTCAACTCCTCATCTCATAACTCAATTCAAGTAACATGATGCAAGTTTAAAGTTTGAAAACCATACCTTTGAAATTCATTTAGTATTTAGTGTAACTTAGTTTGAAATAAAAACTCATGATATGCTCATATTAAATGTTTGCCTGAAAGTTTCTCTAACCGACATAACTTCCACCCTACCATTAGTATGGTGATGTATAATGAGAAGACGTCGTTGCCACGTCCGTCCTGAAATTGCCATGGTAAAGGACGTCAACCTCTAATTCTCTCTTGGATCCAAAGAGAATGTCCATCTATTGGGACATAAGCCGCCAAAGTTAATTGTACGGCTATCCTACACTGGCAAACATAGTTTTGGGGTGACTCTTTTCACCCAACTCGGTGTTCAATACTCTTTCGAAGACTAAAATATACTTATTAACTCAAATTCATCTCAATCAACTCGACATCAACTCTCTCAGTTTACTCTACACCTCAAAGTGGGAATTCAACAATGTAATTCAAAACTCAATCCACATTATGCATGACTCTTACAAACTACGGTCATGTGACATCATACCTCTCATGCTCAACACATAGGACATCATGAACATTTAAACATGCATATGTGAGACAAGAAAACATACTTCCCAAGTTCACATTACTTAGTTTAGAAAGTTAGATTCATAATTTCAATTTAGTCAATAAGCAAGGGACATATTAAGTTTGGGGTTAGGGTATCAAGCATGCAAAATATGTACATAATTTATAGTAAAAATGATACAACTCATGAATTAACTCCTTTATCTTCAAGAAACTCAATCATGTACAAGAATTTAAAACTCAAGAATTCATGAGATCTAAGGCATGCAATTTATACTCATGATTTTGACTCAAGTAAGCGAAGGAGCGCATGGATGAACATAATCCAATGCTTTAGATAGTCTCACATTCCTGAGATGAAGAACAACACTAAATTTTACAAGATTCTCAACTTCAAACTCAAAGTCTCAAGCTTTCTCAAGAATTCTCACTTTGAACAGTAAGAAAAATGAGTTTTGAAACCCTTAATCTCAAGAAAACAACCCTTATACATGTTTATTAAACTTGGAATATGTTGGGAATGTCCAAAATACCCTTCCCAAAATTATATGAAAAATCATCACGAAAATTACAAAGGTCCACAAAGTGCCTCGGACGCGGACCAGTGTATTTTCCTCCAAAAATCATCTGAACGAGTTTTTAATTCTTGTTGAAAAATTCCTTAAAAGAAATAAGTGTTAGTCGCATCAGCGCTATTTTTTGATTTAGTTATGAAAAATTATCTTTTGACTCGATCATTCTAAAATCCGACTGAGACCATTTCCCCAATCAATTTTTCACGTTGATCGCGAATCCTGTCTTGGATTTTCTATTGGAACTTGGGAAGACGCATTATGCACGTAATTCCATTCTAAAAGTATTTTGGTAATTTCACCGAGCTTTACATTGATGTAACTCAAATGCTAGAAATTCTACAGTTGATACATTTCGAGTCAGTTCATCCAGTGCTCTAAGTCCCAAATTACTGGACTCAAGTATGGTACTTGACATTCAGAATATTGCATGTAGTAATAAGCCTACTATATTAGTCACAAAACAAGAAGAGGCGTTCAGCTGGGCAGAAGAGGCAAGGGGTGTTTTACAGAAATAGAAGTATCAAATTTTCAATGTACATTATGTTTTCTTTTGGTCATATACTTGTTAACAATGTGACGACTATCGATCGGTTCGATTTTAAAATTTATCCATTTGACTTAGCTGTTATCACTTGTAGATATGCTATATTATTATTGGAATCATTAAAATATTGACTTATCAATTATTAATCTAGACATGTCTATGTGTGTACATTTAGTCACCTATATATATTTTTATACATATATGTCACAACGTTGGGCCTGTGCACACAAACCACCTCTTCCTAGTAAATAGATGAATAAATAGAGGAGCTTAGGGTGTTAATTAATTGGTCGATTTTCCTTACTTCTCTAATTTTTTCTATTCATATTTAGTTTTTTCATTTCACTTTATTTGTTTTACTTTATTATTAGTATCAATACGCTTAAAAATCATTTTTAAAAAATAATACTATAAACGACAATAATCAATAATGTATTAAAAGTCATAATAATTAGTAACTTAAGAATTTAAAAAAATATACAAAAAAATTTTTATCAGTGTCATATAAATTGAGATAAACAACTAATATATGTTGAGTTCACCCTAGCACGCTTGGTTCACGCTAGCACGCTCTGATAACTAGTACATATATGAAGAGCCTGGAGTCAAGTTGCTTAGTCTCCTTCGCAAACTCCTCCTCAAGTTTCTGCTATTTTATATTTAATATTTCTTTGCTTATTTTTTAGTTCAAAAATTACGACAATATAGTGCTATCAATTATAATACTTAGTAATATTTTTTTTGATATATTATGTATTTAAAAATTAATAAAACATAGTACTATAAATTACAATATCAATAAGCTAAAATATTTAAAATACACATTAAAAATTTGATTGATTATTGAAATCTCAGTTGTGCCATATAAATAGAAGAACGATTAGTGGAGCTTAGGGTGTCAATTAATTGATCGATTTGTTTTTCTTCTCTAATTTCCTCTATTTATAATTAATTTCTCAATTTCAATTTATTTGTCCTACTTCGTTACTAGTATCTAATATATTTGAAAATCATTCTTATAAAAGTAGTGTTGGAGATAATAATAGTCAACAACTTAAAATATTTAGAAACCCATTTAAAATTTTTGGTTTACTCTGAACGTTTCACTAATGGCACATAAAATTGGGACAGAGGGAGTAATGTAGCGTACTATAAATCACGAGAATAACTTAAAATATTTAAAATATATATTAAAACTTCGATTAACTTTTGAAATTCCTCCCGCGTCTCATAAATTGAGACACAAGGGGATAACATATATTGTTTTAAAAATTACGTAAACTAAAATACCGTAAGTCTAACAACTTAAAATATTTTTGAAATATCTACTAAAAATCGATTAATTCTAAAAATTTCACATGTTCCACATAAACTACAATAATCAACGACTTGAAATGTTCAAAAATATATGTTAAAAATTGACTAACTCTCAAAATAATAAATATGCCACAGACGCTATTTAAAAAGTACATTAAAAATGCTATAAAAATAATTAACAATATTTAAAAATTGAAATAATTCTCCTCATTTTAGCTTAATTAATTTAACATAATTATGATAACGTGTCTCTTTGTAACTGCTGTAAATTTAACATAATTATGACATTGTAATTGTAGTCTCTTTAATTGCTTCAAATTTCAAATGGTTTGAACTTAGACTATGTAATTATCAACATGTCTTTCATAAACTTTTTATAACTTACCTTCTTGTACAAAAGTATTAACGAAGGTAGGGTTTAAGTAAATGGTAAAATGATTGTTCAATATTTTATGAATATTTTGACAATTTAATTTTTTAACTTAGGTTATAATATATACACACATATAGTGTATGATATTATGATTTATAAGAGTAAGTGAAGAATAAAAGAATTGTTCAATATTTAATTAAAAAAATATTGGAGTTTCATTATCTTTAAATACATCTCATAGACTCCTAACCTATATAATGAAGTTTTTAACTGTTTTTTTTTATGGAATAAATTAGAGGTAGAATTTTTTATTTTTTTTTAAAAAAATGTTGTACAAATAACTAATAAGCATGATCTTTAACAATATGACCTATTATTCAAATATGATCAATATATCTAAAGCTAGAAACTCAAAAGTGAATCTTTTGAAAGTTTAGTGACTTGTTTTCTAAAAATATGGACTTTCAAATTTCAGATTCAAGATGAAGAAGAAGAAGTTCACTACTGATATTCGTTGACTACTATATATTTGTTTTAGTGATTAAAATTTTATATCAAGTATCTAAGTATTCAGATGAGTCTCACACCATCAGTAGCAAGGATACTCACTAGAATACTCCTTTTTGTTGCAGTCAAATGACTTTAAAGGCTGATTTTATCAACCTTCACCATGTTATTGAGGTTAAGGTCTATGTCCTCCTCCGTGTAATTATTATTTTTTAGTATATACAGATTAGGAGTCTTGCCTAAACTCCTCCATCATTAGATGGACTTTTTTTTTTTAAAAAAATGACTTGTTCAATCTATTTTGTAATATTTATTATTATTTTGATTTAAAATTAAATAATTAAAAGTATTTTTTTATTTTATTCAAATATTGTAAAAAAATTAAACTATTTTAATTTAAAAATATATAAAATAAGTCAATCTAAACAAGATCTAAATTATCGTGAAATGCATTTTTTATGCTATAAAAATTACTCATTCCATGAGATTTTGTTCATCATTTTTTTCTTGTAAGCACTTTAATTTTTTTTTAATAAGGAATTTACCAAATTGAAACAAGTCAAGCTATGAATCTTAAGATACATGTTTTTAACCTCCCCCAACCAAAACAAAAAAATAATTTAAATGAATATTGAATGGGAAATGTGATATGAAATACTATTAGTGAATCTTTATTTAGAATTCTCCTCACGTTTTTTCTATCAGAAATATTTACTTTATATTTATACAAGATATAATTTTTTTGATCTTGTATAAGCAATACAAGTTACCTTTTATAAATTGTGAAATAAAATCTTATATAAATA
>JAOTQR010046410.1:0-14929 GCA_025774065.1 Solanum ossicruentum
AGTAGACATTTCATATGACTCATGCAACAACTCGGGGGCAACATGGAACCTTTTAGCAACAAAAGGGGTAACAAAGGGAAGAGTGGCACCTGAATCAATCAAAGCATACACATCAAAGTCAAAGATTTTCAATATACCAGTAACAACATAAGGAATTCACCAATCCCTTGCCTCCCATGTAGAGCATAAAATTGACTGCGCCTTGGGGCACCACCTTGAGGACCACCTCTGCCCAATGGAACTGCATTTGCACCCTGGACTTTGCCACGGTTGCTTGGACAATCTATCTTCTTGCGACTAAGCTCCCCACAACCAAAACATGCATTAGAATCCTTCAAACACGGGCCATTATGATTCTTCCCACATCTAGGACACACATCCATAGGAGTCATACTACCAACACCTTGAGGCCTAAGGAAATCATTGACAAACCCCCTATTAGTAGCATGAGAAGGCCCTTAGCCTTGATAAAATCTAGCACCCTTTTGGAACTTCACCTCAAAACTGGCGCTCTTGGCCTCATGGCCCCTCTTTTTTCTCAACTTTTCCTCCTCCATTTGCTCAGCATATGTCATCAATCGAGATAAGTCCATGTCACCAATTAGCAAGGCGGATTGGCATTCTTCACTCACCAAGTCGGAGACCCCCATTACAAACTTATTCATCCTAGATCTAGGATCGGCCACAAAATGAGGAGAATACTTTGAAAGTTGATTAAACTTGAGGGAATACTCCCTCACACTCATAACACCTTGTTTCAAGTTTATAAACTCTATGAACTTTGCCTCCCTAAGCTCAAGAGCGAAAAATCAATTTAAGGAAAGCTAATTTGAACTCCTCCGAAAGCATCACATAACCATTTACCTTCTCCCCCTTCCAGTGATCATACCAAATTTGGGCTACCCCCTTGAGTTGGTATATCGCCAAACTCCGCCTTTTCATTCGACCCAATACCCATGATATTCAAGATTTTGCATACCTCATCAATGAACTCTTGTGGATCTTCATTTACCTTTGACTCATAGAAAACCAGAGGATTCATCCTCATGAAGTTCCTTACCTTAGCTCCCGGGGTAGTAGCATGAGGGGCTTGCGCCCCTTGATTGACTTGGTTGGCTACCACTTGGGCCAGCATACTGAGAGCATCCCGGAGCTCACCATTGGTAGGTTGCTCTTTGGGAGTTCGGGACCATCTTCTTGTAGTGTTTAGCATGATCTAGCATAACAAAGAACAATCGTTAGGGGGAAAAGCTTACAACAACTCTATAGCATGACTTAGAACATAAAGGGTAATCCTAATACGACTCATAACCTCCTATTCATAGCCATGGCGCGCTTCACAACCATGAATAGGACTCTAATCGACATGGTGTGTTGGACTCCAAGGATCTATCAACCTAGTTCTCTGATACCAATATTGTCATGACCTAAGCCTAGGGCCTAGACGTGACACGGCGAATGGGGAACCCAAAGGAATCCCAACCAAGCCTCTTAATTTGTCATTACACATCATTGCTCGCGGAAGCATATAAAAGACATTAAAGAGCAAGATTAAGGGCAAAAGGGATAAGGGAAATGTTTTCACAACATCATAATCAAGAGACAAGAGTCAAAAACTCATATCGTAGATACATAACATGTCCAACAACCACCTCTAATACATTGATAAGAGCGGGGCTGAGACAAAGCAATCGGGCTCACCCTCATAGTCGAATAGAACATAAAGAAGAGTGTCTCAATGCATAACAAGAGAGCATTCTCACCAACTAGCTTGAGTAGCACCGAACTAGCCATGTGGAGGAGGCTAATCAACTTGGGACCTGATTCCTACATGGTGATATCATGTAGGCAAGAGTATGCATTAGTACATTTGAATGTACTAAGTATGTAGGATGCAATGCAACAAGATATTGACATGATAATCAATATGCATAATAATAAGCAATAGACATCATATAACGATATGACATGTATGATTAATGCTCAAGTAAAATATGCTTCAATAACTCATGCTCATATAGGATATCATCTGTGTAGAATAGACCAAGCTAGATTTCCAAAGTACAAACCCCTTGGTAGGTTAGTGAAGATGTCGCCCGATCACTTAGGTGGTGAAGTACTAACCCTTCACTCGGTTGGTGATGATGTCGCCCTATCACCTAGGTAGAGAAGTATAAAACCTTTATTTAGTTGATGAGTACAAACCCTCATCTCGATTAGTGATAATACTGCCCCATCACTAGGTGGAGAAGTACAAACCCTTCAATCGGTTGATAAGTACAAACCCCCATCTCGGTTATCCGGGTTCTTACACCCCCTGGATTGGGCATGGTCTAATGTAACACTTTATGTAGGATTTATCATATACATAAGCTCATTTCATCATTATAACATCATACATATCATATCTTATGCTTTGATCCTTCAACTCCTTAAGAAACCACATCCGAATATTTTATCAAACACTTAGAAGGTATGCAATTTAGAGATGAAATCATGCAAGAAAATCCATTGTAGAACTATTAATCAACACCTTGCAAAACCCTCAAGTGATATACATCAAAACCCCCTATCAAATCTTACTAGAGATCCAAGATTTATAACTCAAAACATAGCAAAATAGTCTCAACTTTACATAGCTTTAACATAGAGTGCCATGAATTTCATAATAAGCAAGACCCATTTGTAAATCAACTTTAAATCGTACAACTTGAGTAAAAAAGTATTCTTGGGTATCATGGGTAAAAGAAACCCACATATATTAGCTTGGAGATGAACTTGGTGAAGATTGGAGATGGAGACTTGAAGCTTGAAGAAGAACCTTGAAGGAAAACCTTATCTTAAGATGAGGGTTTGGGACTTGAATTTGGGGGTGAAAATATGGATAAGTGTTTGAGTGAGTACTGGGGAATGTTTAGGATGATATGAGGGTGAAATAAGAGTAAGTATGTGTAAAAACACATTTGGGAACACTTAGGCCCAAGACTTTGAAGTCATGGACCGACTAAGAAAAACAGTCCAATTTCTGTATTTCCGCGACGCGGATTTGCCACTGGAAATTGCATTCTTGGAATTTCATAATTGCTAATCTTTCGCTTTTAAATCAAGGTTAGACCCTTTTTCACCTAATTTTGACCCCCTAAACAAGGAAATGAAGTCGGATATTTGAAATAGCAAATGGATTTTGAGATATATAGAATTTAAAATTTCAGGCATTCCGAGACACATTTTCGAGCACTTTTTGGGGTCGTTTCTTCCCCTTGGGAACATTATTCCTCGAATGTGCTAGAACAAGGCTTGAAAGACTGGACTTTCAAATGAAACATCAAAACATAAGATAGAATGCAAATTTCATCACTCTGAAATCATAAATCATTTTTGTGCACATGTATGCATGTCATGTCATGAAACTCAAGGTGAAAGAATTAGGACAATGGCGAATAGGAAGGACCTAATACCATAGGCTTGAGTATATTGGAAATGATAGAGGAATCATCGCACCATACTTGATCCCACTTCCCACGTAGCACTTTCAACATGTTGATTTCTCCAAAGCACCATAATCGAAGCGACATCCTTATCAGGAAGCTGCTTCACTTGCCTATCCAAGATCTCAACCGGCTCTTCCTCATAAGATAAGTTTTCTCCCAACCTCAACACCTTCCAAAAGCACAATTGTTCTAGGATCACCAAGCAATTTCCTTAACACAAACACATGGAAAATTGAATGAATAGAGCTCAAATCTGGAGGCAAATCCAATCTATAGGCCACATTTCCAATATGCTCAACAAACTCATAAGAACTTACATACCGAGGACTTAAATTGCCCTTTCTACCAAAACACATTACATATTTCATAGGAGAAATCTTCGCACCCACCCTATCAGCGACAAGAAACTCAAAATACCTATTTCTAACATTCAAATAAGACTTTTGATGACTCTAAGTTGTCTTCAACCTTTTCTAATCAGTTGCGCTCCTTCCATAGTCTCCAACACTAAATCTGGGCCTATAGAAGCCATTTCGTCTAACTCAAACCACACCACCAGAGACCTACACCTTCTACCATATAATGCCCCAAATGGTGTTATACAAATGATAGCATGAAAGCTACTGTTGTAAGAAAACTCAATGAGTGGTAGAGGTTCACCCCAGTTTCCTTTGAATTCTAACACACAAGCCCTCAATATATCCTCCAAGGTTTGAATTGTCCTTTCAGCTTGTCCATCAGATTGAGGAAGAAAAGTGGTACTTGATTTCACCTTAATGCCAAACCCCTTTTGAAATACTTTCCAAAAAGTGAGAAATATATTAGGTACCACAACCTTATATAATAAAAGTAGGCACACCATTTAGTCTAACCAAATCCTATATATATAACTTGTCATTGTCGTCAACATTAAAAGTAGTCTCAACCAATAAGAAGTGAGCCGATATGGTCATCCTTCTAACCATTATCCATATGGAGTCAAATTGCTTTCGGTATGGGGAAATCCAATCACAAAGTCCACATTCTCATGCTCTTATTTCAAGTAGGAATTTCAATGTCGTGGGCTAAACAAATGGGCTTTTGATGTTCCATCTTCCCTTGTTGTCAATTAAAGCATTCAGATACAAACTTGGCTATGTCTTTCTTTGTACCATGCTACTAATACACTTCCCTAAAGTCCTGATACATTTTGGTAGATCCCGGGTGTATGGAATATGAGAGGTATGAGCTTCACTTATGATCATCTCACTAAGACCATCAATGTTCGGAACACACAATCGATCTTAGTATCGAATTACACTATCTCCTGCTTGGGAGAAAACCTCTATCTTGTTTCTGGCAACCAACCTCTTCAATACAACCAATGATGGGTCTAAGTCTTGCTTTACCTTGACACCAATAACCACAGAAGATTCAACCCTATTCTTAACATGAACGAAACCATCATCATTAGAGTCAGCCAACCTAACACTCAATCTAGCCAAACGGTGAACATCTTTTTCCAACTCTTTCTTCCCTTCATCAACATGAGCCACGCTTCCCATAGATAGCCAATTAAGAGCATCGGCTACAACATTTGCCTTGCCAGATGATATTGTACACTCATGTCATAGTCCTTAAGGAGTTCCAACCATCTCTTTTGTCTCAAGCTAAGATCCCTTTGAGTGAACACATATTGCAAACTCTTGTGGTCAGTGAAAACATCAACATGAATCCCATACAAATAGTGTCTCCAAATCTTTAAGGCAAACACCACCGCCACTAATTCGAGATCATGAGTTGAGTAATTAAGCTCATGCACCTTCAATTGCCTTGATGCATAATCTATCACCTTACCATGTTGCATAAGTACACAACCCAACCCAATTCAAGAAGCATCATAATACACCACCAACCTATCAAAGTTATCTAGTAAAGTCAAAACAAAAGCCGATGTAAGTTGATCTTTCAAAGTCTGAAACTTGGTCTTCTTTTGAGTCAACTTGGTCAATAGAGATGCAATAGATGAGAAATCTTCAACAAACCTTCTATAATAACCAGTGAACCCAAGAAAACATCTAATATACGAAGGAGCAAGCTTATCAAACAATGCACATCCTTCGCCAACTCCCTTTTGACCTCATCTATAAGATCAACTACACCTTCCTTGCCGGGATTACATTACGAGCCCAAAGTAACTCTCCCTATTTGATAGAGAGACATGGAGATAGAAAACCTTAAGACACGCTCCATGGCACGATATGAATCATGAAAAAGTAAAATATTTCCTAAAATGCCTTGTAGCTTCCTACCCATAGATGTGGCGTGCTTCACACCCATGAATAAGATTCTACTGGACGCGGCATGTTGGACTCTGAGGACCATTTATACACCTAGTGCTCTAATACCATCTCTGTCACAACCCGAACCTAGGGTCTAGGAGTGACAAGGTGATTAAGAACCCGAGAGTCCCCAAACAATCCTCAAGTATTGATATTCACATCATCAGTTCAAAAACCTATAGGCAAATAGTAAGCACTTAGTCCCAAGGGATGGGAAAGTAGGACTCACGCTATGGGGATAATTCCCATAATCAATCCATAATTTCCCTATCCAATAGATCACCATAATCATAAGCTCCAATTACAACACATAACATATAGAACCGACAAGAGTCTACAAGATGTCCAACAACGCCTCTAGTCATAAGGTAGGATGGGGGCCAAGATATGTCCCGGGCCCGCCCTCAAAGTAAATAGAAAGACGGAAGCAACGTAAGGTAGATAAATGGTGGCTTGTTTTTGGAAGATGGGACTTACCACAACACTATCTCAAATCCGATCTAGCTGTCAAACTATGGATGAAGGTAGTCTCGTGTCCCTACATGGTTAGATCAAATGGGCAAAAGTATGCGTTGGTATGTTTGAATGTACTAAGTATGCACAAATGAAACATATATGACTTAATAAACTGCATTTGATATTAGATGACAAGGGAACATAATATAGAAAGAGATATATAGCAAGGAAAAGTAATATAACTATATGCCATGAAATCAATGATGTATGAAATGTAATAATGCTCATATATAGTGGGGACTGACTATAACCAACAAATCAAACTCATGCAAGCTATTACATGAATTAGTCCAATGAAGATCTCCCATAAGTAGGAGAAGATTACTTGCTAAGGATAATCTACATCACACCTTACGAACCAGTCATTTTAGTGAATGGACACCTTCCTTCTATCATTTCAATGGATGGACACCTTCATTACAACCTAGTCATTTCTAAAGGATTTCGAATATCATATCAATGTATAACCATTCCTTAGGACCTATTCATTTCAACAATGGTAATTCAAGGAAAGAGAGAGGATCCTTGGAGATAGACTTGGCTCTCCAATCTACAATGCTAAGTTAAACATCTCACAAGAATACTTATACATATACATGCTTTCAAAAGAGGAAATCGTTATTTCAAATCATTTCAATGCACATTTAGGCTTAAAAGACAAACATTCTTCCTAATCATTCATACTTGGGCTAAAAAGCCAAATCACAATTCAATCCATACTTTTCATGTATAGGAATAGCTTATTCACTTAACAATATGGTGCAAGCACCCAATATGCTCAAGAGCCAATAATAATAGACATTTATATGATCACATTCTTTAAGCATAATCTTATTAAAATCATTTGCATAAACATAATTGGACTTCACCCACTACATAATTTTCATAAAATCCAATACTCATGAATGCATATGCTATGAATGATGTGAGAATAGCATGGGTAATAGAGATTCAATCTAAAATCAATAATACAATATAAAATTGAAGTAAATCCTTAATTATATCCACATTTAAATCATAATATAGATCACACATGTTTAGTTCAAACATCAAAGGGACAATGTATGTTCAAATATTCATAATAATCATGTAATTCAACATATTAGGGCTTAAATCAACTTACAATCATCAATAAAGCATAGCCCATACTTCAATTGAATTTAATAATTAATAATATTCAAAGCACATATTTAAAGTAAGCAAATTTCCATGAAATTTCAAGTGAAAAGAGTTTGGATCTTCTTGATTGAAAGGGACCAAGAATCAATCCCACATACCTTAGCAAACCAAGAAGAAATAGAAAGAAATTTGATGAAAAAGAATACCCTTCCTTATGCTCCAAGCAAATATCCAATGGCTCACTCGAGGGGAGTTCTTTATATGTGAGAATTTGGATAATTCTAGGTGTGAGAAGTGAATTTTGAATGAGGAGAGAAGAGTTTAGGCCATTCTAATGTTTATGATAGCATAGGAATCACAAAAGTCCCTTAGGAGTAACCATAATTACAAAAAGAAATTCATTAATGAAGAGGAATAAAATTTCTTGCCAGGGTCCCGTGAGAAGGTCTCATAGTCCGTACAAGGTCTCACGGAGTGTGAACCCTCTCATGAGACCATACTAAGCCAATTCATAGGAAATTCTGGACGAATGGGCTTTACAAAAAATGGGTATAACATCTTGATTCAAACTCGAATGAGGTAAAACCAGATGCGTCGGAAGGAAAATACAAAGATATTCAATTTGATAGGTCATGGGCCATCCAGTTTATTTTGTTCTAAGAGATATGGACATTTAAAGTTGAACATTCTCTCGGTTCTTATGAAAAGCATAAAAGGAATTCCATACTTAGAAAAATGTACACCATCACCCATACGGAGGGCCACACGGTCTGTATCCGTACCAAGGTATACAGACCGTGTGCATCCTCAATGAAGCTTCACTTAGAAAAATTCTTCAACAACCAAGTTCCAAGATGGTGATTTAACACTTAGAAAATCTTCACTCCAACGCCCATACAGGAGGCCTCATGGATGGTGAAGGACTATACGGTCCGTGAGAGGGTCTATGTCTAAAATACCTTGGCCAAAATGTGGATTTTCAAGGCCAAGGATACCCATATGGTCCACCATACAGACCGTGAAGCCTCACATGATCTATGTGGGGTCTATGTGTTATATGTCTTGGTCTCAAACTCCATATTAATGCCTACACATACCACACATGGCCAAGGACCACTTCACGGAGCCTTCACATGGTTTGTATACCCTTACACAGATCGTGAAAGCTTCCATGAAGCATCACCTTGGTCCAAAACTTTTTGAAACCAAATATCCAAGCTCCATTAAGGTCATACAAAGTTCGGGTCCTTACAAAGGGTCTAGTACCCAAGTCCCATAACTATTTACTAAACATAGGTTCATTTTATAGTAACTTTTACCAAAATGGGAGGTCCATAAGGTATGGTTATAATTATGTAATGAATGAAAAATCTTTTCCGAGATGGGGGTGCCTATAAGGTAAGGTTATTTCTCCAATATGGGGATGCTCGTAAGCAGAAGTATCCACCTTTAGCAAGTAGATCACCTCTTACTCAATGTGAGGAAGACAACAAAATTTCATGTTATAGCTCATATGGTCTAGACGTCGGTTGAGGTCACATCCCAACTATGTTAAAGTATTATGGCATTTCATGCATCATGGTGATGTGCTGTCAAAATACAACACATTTAATGCTTAAAAACTTGAAATTTCGTGTATTCTGAAAGCGATGTTAGTAGATTTGATGTGTTTTATGTTTGTTTTGTAGGATTACAGGGTTGCCATATTAGGCTAAGTGTACAAATTTTGTAGAAGTTGAGGTTTCACGAGACCTTTTATAGGTTGTAGAGAATTCTAGGTGCCATAGATTTGTTTTCATAAAAAATTCCAATGAAGGGTGATTCCTGAAGTTAAGTCTATGGACATACAGATGAACCGTAGAAGATTTCACATATCATAGACTTGGTGTCGTGCCCTGAGGATCAGAAAGTGGGGAGTTGCTGAAAAGTTAGCAGATGAAACCCTTTATGGGCCATAGAACCTTATACGACCCATAGATAGGTGTCATAGAAGTCAGCACTAGAATTGAAGATGAAATCCACAAAGCCCTGACTACGGGCTTTAAAACATTATATGGCCCATAGAATTGCCCATAGAGCCTGTATACCCAGTTCTCCTATTTCATTTTGGTTTTGTATCTTAAAGACTATAAATAATTTTTTAGGTTATTTTTTATTAGGAACGTTACAGAGTAGTAGAGAGCTTCAGAGAAAGACTTGTAAAATATTATTTTGTACTCCTAATTCAATCTTGTGATTCTTAGTGAAGAGCTTGAATTTATTATTCCTAATTCTCTTGAGTAAGTGCTCAGTTATATTATTCAAATTCATGATTCTTGCATCTACACTGATCGTGAATAGCTAAATCTACAACTAGGGTTGTAGGAACCAATAAGAACTAACAAAGTAAAATCGGATAATTTGTAATTCTTGAAAAGCATGCATGCATGTATTGGTTAATTCTCTTCTGTTTGAATGCTTCTTAACGGTGGCCATCGTTAGAACTCGCCCAGTGTTACTAACTGGATGAAGGTAGTAATAAATAAGAAAAGAGATTAATTAACATGATTTGATTGATGTTTGTCATCTAATCAACTAAACTGAGCCAAGGGGAGGTTGTACTGAAACAATAGGTAAGGTTTGATATTGTCACACTATGGGGATAGATCAAATCATGTAGTGAAATTTACCTTTCGCTTGGATCAAAGGGTTTGGTAAACTTAATTTACCATTATACATGCTTTACACTGGAAAAGAATTTGATTATCAGGCAATACCAAGTTAGGAAATCATGGGGAACACAATATCCTAGTTACTCTTCATATTGATTTCACACTTGTCTTAGTTTAGGATTAATTTTCATAGTTGTTACAAACTTCCCCCCTCCCCTTTGGGGAGATAAATAGGTTAATCCACCCCAATTGTTTCAAATTCTTCTAAGTCAACCATATTCCCTATAGGTTAGACCCTAATCTTGGTTAGATTATATATCTTGACAATGAATGTTTTAGCCTTCAAAAAGGAGGTGTATCTTGGGAGACATCACATGGATTTCATGGCATATTGATATATTACTCTTTCTTGTGTATACATTTCTTTCTATATATGTACCCTTGTCATCTAACATTGAATGCAGGTTTAATAAGTTCATATATATTGCATGTCCACATACTTAGTACACTTAAATGTACTAACACATACTCTTTGCCTACGTGATATAACTTGAGACTGGTTGAGATAATGAGCGCCTCTATGAGGCTAATCGAGATAAACTATTGAGATGAGAGTTTTATGAACATTAAGTCATAGGAGAAGTATTGAATATTGAAATGAGTAAGAGAGAATCCAACTCGTAGTCATTAACTACATTGCAAGCATATGTGAAGATTAGAACCATTACATTACATTGAGGTTCCCTCTTGAGTTAAAGTCCTTGAAAGCAATAGAGGACTTGTTGAGGATGGATCCCTTGGGGATTTGATTCATTCTCTGCCTGGAAAGTACGGAGCGGTTGTGGAAAAATCAGCAGGACTGTTGTACAATTACTGGCTCAGAAGTGATTGTTGTCGGATAAGAGAACTCCTAGAAAGTTTCCACATTGAGTACTCTGAGTAAGTTGAGTTCCATTGGGTTGAGTTGAGTTGATTGATAAGGTTTGGTTGGTTGATAGGTCACTTGTGTACTCTTTATTCTTACTTTAGACGGACATTTGACATTCCGATTGAGCATATTCTGAGTTGATGTTATTTCTATATTATTCTACCTGCTTCTGTTTCATTCAGCCATTTTACATACTCGTACATTCCACGTACTGATGTCCCCTTTTGACTGCATCATTTTATGATGCAGAAGCAGGTACTAGAGATCGTCAACAGGCACATCCTTGAGGATCTGAGCATTAAATTGGGTTAGTGAGCCTCCCTTACTTCGGAGGGTCATTATTTAGTTCATCTAGCTTATTAAAGTTAGACTTGAGTTAACTTTACTTTTGATTTGAGCTAGTCATGCGTCTGTCACTGGCACCATTTGATAGTGATAGAAGCTTCATATGTAACACCTCATGAAATTACCAAAATGCTCCTAAAATGTAATCGTGCGCACAACACATCTTCCAAAGCTTCGATGAGAAATTCGAGAAACAATTTGCGATCACTGCAGAAAATTCAGTCAAAAAATGGTCTCGACCCGACTTAAGAGCAACCAAAGTGAAATAAAAATTTTACTAATTCTTTTCTAGACAGTGCCTGTCAACGTTTTTGTTGTGACGCGGACAGAGCAACACCTACATTTAGTATTTTTTTCAATTTTTTGACGAGATTTGAGAATTTGCAAATAAAAAAGTGAAAATGTACTGGTCCATGCCCCTGGCGCTACGCGGACCAGTGTAAATATTTTCAGACTTTTTCTTTTAATTGCGGGAAGGGCATATTGGTCCTTTTCTAACCTATATTAATACCCCAAAACGTGTTTTAGAGGCTTATTTCGTACGAAAGGGCTTCATAACCATATTTTTCTAAGGCAAAAGGTAAGTTCTGAGAGGAGAAGAAGAAGAGGGGTTGAGGAATTCCAAGCTCGAGTCCGATTCTTGTTGAGGGTTGGTACAATCTTCAATTTCAGGTATGTAAAGGCTACCCAAAAACATGGACTCGTTCTTCCATGTGCCCCAATGTGTAGATTAAGTTGTAAATTGCTAGTTTATGGGTCTTGAGTAGTGTTTCTTGAAGAACTTCTTGAGCATTATTTTTATTTCTTAAACATTATCTTTAATTTATACATATTATCTCAAATTGATAATCATCATACTTGTATCTACTGATTATATGCATTATTGTATGGTTGTTTACCTATATTGCATGTTTTCCCTTGTTTAACACTGCAAGAACAAACTTAGGGGTAATGTTTAGAGCCTTCATTGTTTGAATGCGATGATTGATGAACTCTGAGTCTTGAGATGAGTGCTGGGATGGCTGAAATAGATGGAAAAAGTTAATACCCTTGAGGTTTAAATGAGTTTTACATAAGAGTTTGAAAGGAAGAATTTATTTTTTGAGTTTATAGAATGATAGATGAGAGGAGGACCCTGCCTACGGGAGGGTTGGCTGTATAACCAGTTTGACCTTGATAGACTAATAAGCATATTGAGTCTTGGGAGGAGTATTAGCACCGAAATGGGTAAGAATGAGTCCCGCTCGTACTCATTGACTACATGGCCAGCGTAGCAAGGATTAGACCGTGAAAGCGGATGTTTCTTTTGTCCCGCAGAGGACTTGATAGACTTCTATTGGGATGCTCGACAGACTCATCCTGTACCTCGGCAAGGCACCGGATGGATCTAGTAGCGACATCTCTTCAATGTATCATCACCAGACTCATAGGTGGTGGTTGTCGGTTATAGAAACTCCTAGATATGTTTCTTTGTTGATAGTACTCTAACGTTGATATGATTGTATGATGTCTTGATAGATAGTGAGGTGATAGAATTATGTCCTTTACTCTGGTTGAGGGTGAGTTATTGATAAATTATTGTTATAGCAGTTGTCTACTTTAGCCCGTTTTACATATAATACATTCCACGTGCTAATAGATGAGGTTTTGATCTCATTGTTTTAGATTGTGGTGAGTCCTCCCCTATATTCGGATGATGATTATTTCATTAGCTTTATTTTAGTATTTTTCTTTGATTGTGGTATCCACGGCCTATCATAGTACATTCCTAGATGTTAGTCATAGAGGCTTCAGAGACATAGATAGATAATGGTTAGTGTCGGGATTGTTATTTCCCGCTCCTTTTCTATTAATATACTTTTTCGTATTATTCTACGATAGTGATTGTGATAGCCTACTAATAGTTTATTATTCTATTTAATCTTTTGCTTATGAACTGATTGAACAAATGTAACGAGACTAGGTGGTCCGCTTGGGACTAGCAATAGTCTCCTAGTGTCAGTTACGCCTAGGGTACCCTCCTGGGGCGTGACATCATTGGCTAGAGTCGAGTATTGATATTAAGACTTGTTGAGCTTGTTTCTTCCTACTATCATTTTTATTTGATATGTTATTTGAGACTGGATTTGCCCATTATTATCTTTAGTCTTCCACTAATTGGTAGAGTTTATTGAATGAATGGATGTGATGAGGCCAAGTAGTATGCCTGGGGACTAGCAATAATCTCCGATGTCAGCCACGTCTAGGGTACCCTCTCCGGGCATGACATGGGTGATCCGCTATCACCCTAACTGTTCATGCTATATATGGAGAGACTGCTGAAGGAATATCGAACAAAGGGTCATAGGGAAGCATTGGGACTCCAATTATCGCCGGGGCGAGGGGAGGGGGAGCGGGGTTTGCACAATTGTCACATCTTCTCTTCATCGATGACCTGATATTAATCGGAAAAGCAAACATAAAACTACAGGATCATAAAAAAATTGCTTTTAAATTTCTGCTCCAAATCAGGGACAAAGTATCAACTATTCAAAATAAAAAACTATCCATTCAAAAAACTGCAATCTGGAAAACAAAGGAATGTTATAATATCCGCCAAACCAAAGAAGGTGTATTCATAGACAAATACCTAGGATTTTAAAATTTTCACAAGAAGCAAATATTAAAAACTTCCAATATATACTTGACAACCTTCGTAAAAACTTAACAGGATGAAAAATGAGGTTCCTCAATATAGTAAGAAGGGTTATATTAGTTAAAATAACCTTAAATAACATCCCCAATCACTCAATGCAATACACTAAATTACCCAGACAAATAAATAAGAAAATAGTCCACATACAGAGAAATTTTTTCTGGGGCATCGCAGACACAAAACATAAGTTACACCTCAGAAACTAGGAAACACTTACAAAAACTAAAGTCGAAGGGGGACTAAGGATTCAAAGTGCGAAGATAAAAAATAGTGCCATCTTATCAAAATTGGCTTGGAGAGCAGCTACAAGTAAAAACTCCTTATAGACCAAAGTGTTGATGGACAAAATACCATAAACAAACCCCCTGCTACTTTATCCCATTAAACGTAAGACCAGGAGATGGGAAAACATGAAAAAATCTAAATTTAGAATGGGAAATAAGTAGAAAAGTGCTCAAATGGACACTAGGCACATGAAGGGGCATATCTCTATGGTAGTATTGATGGATGCCAAACAACAAAACTTTAAGGGAGATCATCCATGGCCCCTTGCAAAGAACTGACAAGAATCAAAAAGCTAGCAACATTTTTAATCAATTCGGGCAGTGGAAATGGGACAAAATTTCTGCCCAACTACCTGAAGATCTGCAACGAATGATAGGAATCCTATATATCCCTTTTTCACAGATGAAGGATAGGGAAACCTGGAGTCTTAACCCCTCAGGGGTCCTATGTTAGACCCCCGTAAATATTTTAATTGAGGTAAATTATCACTTTGGAAATTTTTTTACAAATATTGTGTAATTTATCTTAAGTTAATTGTGGTGCATAAGTATAGGAGTTAAGGGTTTTAAGAAGTGTAA
>JAOTQR010046431.1:0-14925 GCA_025774065.1 Solanum ossicruentum
TGCAGGTGAGGATAGTCAGTAAAACAGAGGAGACTCTGCCGAAAATTCGGTAGAATTGTAGAATACGGTTAGAAGGAAATCGACTTATTAGGCGACTACGTGTCCCTATCGGACACCGGTCACGACCCCAGGGAGGGGTGTGACAGTTGATGTGTTTCTAACTATTGCTTTTCAGAATCTTACTCTAAATGAGAACAAAAATGACCCGACTCTTTTTTTTTTGGGAGCCTGGTTATTTTTTATGTTTTAATGTTCATTTGGGTGTTTTTTGTGATTTTATATAGTGCTTATAGGAGGTTTTTGAGAGGGAAAAACTTGTAAGTAAATGTTGTTATGTGTGATCTTGTTTCTTGGAAAATAACTTATTTTCCTATCTTCATAATATTGGTCATTTCTTTGAGGCTTAGATGTATATGGAAAAGGTGATTGTAGAATTTTATTTAGGCATAGTGTGATAACAAGAACATCATCACAGATAGCTAGCCATGTCCAAAAGTTATTCAAGCATATTGAAGTCAGCAACGAAGCGAACATGTCACGTCCCGAGAGGATACCCTTGGCATGGCCGACACTCAGAAACTATTGCTTGGGCCTAAGCAAACCACTCTATCGCATCACATTAGTTCAATCATATTCTAGTAACGGAATACATCAATATAGAAGAATACTCAATGAAAATGAATGACATCTATCTATAAAAGGGCCAAAGGCCAAACAAGCCATCCATCATCTAAGTAAGACTAAAATGAAGGAAACTAGTCAATAATAACAACCAATCATCACACTAACAGTCTAGTCTATGAAGCTTCTAAAATATCTAAATAGTGGTGCCAATGCTAGATCCATGGCTACTACTAAATAGAATTAGATTAGTCTAACTCAAGCTAGAATAAAAACATAATATCCTCGGAGAGTCGGAGAGGGCTCACAAATCAACTGGAAACAAATAGGTCCTCAACGGGGCGCTTGCTGATGACAACTAATACCCATTTCAACATTATGAAAAGATGCAGGCCCAAATGGACGTCAATAAGTGGCATGTACGAGCATGTAAAATAGCAGAAAGAAACATGTAAGGAAGAATAATATCAACTCAAATAGATCAACTTAAGAAGTAGGAAACTCAATCATCATGTCAGGAGTCTAAAGTAAGAATGTAATTTAGACAATGACTACTCATCCATCATCTATGTATCATCCCCTCAGAGTACTATCAAGGCCTAATTGCGAGTTTCTCTAACCGACAACCATCACCTGTGAACGGGTAATGATACAATGAAGTGATTCGTTGCCAAATCCATCCAATACCCATTTGGTGGTTTAGGGCATCCTATCAGTGGATCCAAACTTAGTAACATTAAGTCCTCATTTTTGGACAACAGGAACTATCCGGTTTTATGATTCAATCTACTCCTACGCTGCCTATGTAGTTATTGAATTTAAGTTGGACTTATTCTTACTTTATTCGGTGCTCAAGACTCGTCCTAAGACACAATATGCTCATGAGACATCGACGCTATGGCTAACTCATTCATCTAGTCCCATTGGATATTGATCAACCCAACTCATCACATCAACCATCAACCCTTTTTGTTACATCATTTTTAGGTTCAGTTTTTGAATTATAGGGACTCAATCATGCATCATTCTAACTCATAACATTTAGGAGAACAAATGTAGAATTAAAGCATTTAGGGATTACCTATACTATTTAGGCTCAAATTATACTCATACATGCTTGTTTAAGTAAAATATGTAAAAATAATAAGAAATCATGCTAGGGTTCATTTAGTATGGTAAAATCATGAAATTCAAGTATTCAGTTCATAAAAATGGCAATTCATGCAAAATTATATAAATATGCATTAGAATTAAGAAAAACCTTCAAGAAACATTCACAGGAGACTCAGTTTACTCACATAACCATTAATCCGGGTTATTGGGCACATAGAAGAACAAAATCCATGTTTTTGTTAGCCTTACATACCAGGAAGTTTTGAACCTTGAAGTATCATGGAAGAATTTTCAAGTTTTTCTTCAAACCCTAGAACTTTTCTCTCTTGAAATGTTGCTTCCATGTTTGAGAGAGTGTTTTAGTGTAAAAAGATTAATCTGACATGTGTAGGGCTTTATTGAGGTGTAAGAAGGTTAAACCTAGGCTTAGAAAGGGTGGAAAAAGACCAAATAGCTTGTCTTAGAAAGCTAATAAAAGTCATCTACAGATCCATTTACGGCCCGTTGAAGTTTCTACGGCCTGTAGGAACCCTTTTGCAAAGTTTTGGCCCAATTTCGGGTCTTTGGTTCACCTTTACGAGCCTATTTGATGGAACATAGAAGGATCTACGACCCATAGATGGGTTTGTAAAGTCTGGAACTAAAAATTGAATTTTCAAGGCTTTGTTCCACATATTAGTAGATGGGTCATACTTCAATTTACGGCCTGTAAGAGGTTTTGTAGAACAACTTTGCAACTGTTAGTCTCTAGTAAAATGACCGTAACATTTAATCCCGAAGTCCAAATGAGGTGAAACTAGTTGGTAGTCAAGGGACACCTAATTCCTTGTGTGCTATAATTTATGGTCATTCAAAGTTGACCTTTGCATAATCCAACACTAGAAACTCTATTTATACGAAAGTTTTGAACTCAACTAAGTACTAGAGATCGCCTATGACCCTAATACATCTCCTACATATAACAAGGAGGCTTCAAAGATAGGTATATATAAGTATAAAGTTATGAGGTGTCACAAAACAAAAGAGAAAGAGACAAGAGTTCTTGATATAACTAGTTTGGATGTTGAATTCGCTAGAATTTCCAAGTTTCAAACACCAAGTATATGATTGGGCCAGCTTGCAGAGGATTATAAGTAACACCAAAAACTAGCAATGAGAGAATGTAGCCTTGAGAAATCACCAATGTTGAGTAGATGACAACATTTCTCGAGGCAACATGCTCTCGTTCCTAGTGTTTGGCTCTACTTGTGATTCTCCGTGAGCTGGCCTAATCAGATCCTTGGTGTTTGGAACTTGTGAAGTTCAAGATAATTCAATATCAAAACTAGTTATATCAAGAATACTCTCATTCCTAATTAGTTTGGGATTTGGTTTTCTTTTCTTATAAATAGGTTATTTAGTTATTTTTGTATGTACACTTTCTTTTGGGTTGTTCTGGAACACTTTGAGTTGATTTTATTTGTACTTATCTTTGAATCTTGGTATTGTGATTACATGGAAATTTTGGATTTTATGTTCTTCAATTCTTCATTGCAATATTTAATTATGCCAACATCAAATTTATTACTTCATCTACAACTAACATGAGTAACTAAATCCACACCTAAGGTTTCAGAACCATGAAGAACTAACAAAGCAAAAACCTTGTCAATGAGGACCAAGTTTGAAAAGAGCCCATGAGAGAGCTAGTTACCCAAGATGAGTTCAGGACTGCTTTTGTAATGCTAGATCAATTTATGACAAATCAAGGTAGATAAGCCATCCCTCCTCCCCATGTACCCACCCTAGCTGCTAAGGTGAAAGCTTTCACCCGAATGAACCCTCTAGAATTCTGTGGCCCAAAAGCTTATGAGGATGCGTAGGAAATCATTGATGAAATATCTAAGGTGTTGACTATTATGGCAGTATCTTCAAAGGAAAAAGTTGAGTTAGCTTCCTAACAGTTGAAAGAGTGTCCCAAGTATGGTACATTTAATGGTTGGTTGAGAGAGCGGGCGATGATGGAGTTGGTAGGGAAGACTTCAAGTTTGCTTTCCTAGATCGCTTCTTTCCCCTTAAAACTCATAGAAGCCTAATTGATAGAGTTTATCAACCTCAAATAGGGTGGAATGAGTGTAAAAGAGTGGGCAATCAAATTTTCTAAGCTTTCAAAGTATGCTTCTATGGTAGTGGTTGACCCCCATGCACGAATGCACAAGTTTATCTCTAGGATTTCTGACTAGGTTGTGAAATGATATCATATGGTTATGCTTATTTGGGAGGTGGATATTTCCAGACTTATGGCATTCAGTAGTCGCAGTCTAAAATTCTGCATTAGTAATCGACTCTACCATAGGCTCTTGCAAAGCTTGGTGTTCATCACTAGGAGCCCATCTAAGTTGAGGTACTCTCCTTTGAGGTATCATCTGTAAAGTCATTAAATAACTTTAGTTAGATCTAGGAAATCTTATGACACGTTCTATGGCAGGGCATGATTCGTGAAGAAGTGACACATTTTCTAAAACGCTTTGTAGCCTCCTACTCATAGATGTGGTGCACTTTACACCATGAATAAGACTCTACTTAACGCTAGATGTTACACTTCGAAGACCATGTCAAAACCTTATTGCTCTGATACCAAGTTTATCACGACCAAGCCTAGGGCCTCAGCTGTAACATGGTGAATAGGATCCCCTAAAGAACCTAAAACTAACCCTTAGTTTTCACTCAATTTGAAGTCTAAACATGAAATGCATACTTATATCATCCTTAAAGTTCATAAAAAGAGATGAAGAGATTTTGGTCCAACGTTGCAATGTAACCAAGGATCAATCTCACATACCTTGCTTAGATTGAGAAGTTTGAGATGGATTTATCTTGAACTTGAAACCCAATCGAATTCTAGCTTGAATCCTTGAGTTCTAGACTTTGAGAGTGCTTTAAGAGCTTGATTGTAGAGGCTATGTTAAGTTTGAAATGAAGTGATAGGAGTAGCACAGAGTTTGATTTAGCACTTAAAGGAATTCAAAAAAGTCCCAAATAGTCTAAGGATTGGGCTAAATTACCAGAAAGCCCTTAATGAAAATGAGCTTTGAATTTGAACTGGCCACCTTCAGGCAAGGTTTCTTAGGCTGTGACACTTTTCACTGGCCATGCATGAAATCTCTCATTAAATAAGTTATGAAACGTGACTGGGCCAAGGTGAGGTTCTATTCACAAACCATAATACAGTCTTTGGTGAGGTTGACAAGTCATATTTTGTGCTCGTGGTAGCACACATCACTTGGCAGTTGGGTCCACCCAAGGCCCCTTCCATGAGCAACTTTCATGGCTAGTGGAGAGGTCCACGAGCCATGAAGTTCTTCGTGAAGGAGCACTTGGGCTTGAAAGGCTGGAAATAGGTCATTGCAGCCTAGGCATGGGCCAACGCCATCTTCACGGCCAGTAAAGGGGTTCAAGAGTTGTGGAAGGGTCCCTGAAGGGGGACGCTGGCCAAAAAATGCATGGAAACCATTTTTTTTGCCATGTTAAGGCCTTACAAAGTTTGGGTGCTTACATCATCTCTGCCTTGAGAACATTTATCGTCGAAAGAGCTAGGACATGGCTTGAATAACTTAAATTGAACTTAAAGCAGCCCAACATGAATACATATTGAAAGTTCAACATTTAAAACCACAAAATCATCAAATTCATGCTAAAAACATCATTCAAATCAGCTACACATATATGTATGTCATGATATAAAGACATGGAAATGAAATAATTCAGAACATGTAAGCATGAAGAACCTAGTAGCTTGGGCTTGAGTTGGTTGGAATAGATAAGGGTATAGTTTCATCATATCCGATTTCTCTTCCCATGTATCACTTTCAACATGTTGGTTCCTCCAATTGACTTTAATCAAAGCAATGTCCTTGTTACGAAGCCTCTCTACTTTTCTATCTAAAATCTCAACCAGCACTTCTTCATAAGTCAAGTTCTCCTTAGCATTAGCACCTTCCAAGGAAACAATCGTGCTTGGATCACCAACCAACTTTCTCAACATAGACAAATGGAGCATAAGATGAATAGAACTCATATCCGAAGGAAAATCCAATCTATAAGCCATATTTCTAATATGTTCAATAATCTCATAAGGGCCTATATGCCTGGGACTTGAATTGTCCTTTTTACCAAAATGCATCATACCTTTCATGGGTGACACCTTCACATACGCCTACTAACCAACACAGAATTTAAGATCCCTTCTCCTAACATTCGAATAGGACTTTTGGTGACTTTGAGTCATCTTCAAACTTTCCCAAATTGATGATTCAAGCCTATTTTGTAAGGTCCTTGGAAGTTCGATCCGAGGTTTGATATTCATGTGTTAAGCATATCAATGTGCAACTTTACCTTATCCATAGCCTCCAACACCAAATTTGGGCCAATCTATGTCACCTCTCCTATTTCAAAAAATCGTATCGAGGATCTATATCTCCTCCCATAGAAAGCTTCAAACGTTTCCATCCCAATACTAACATGATAAATGTTGTTGTAAGCAAGCTCAATACGTAGTAAACAATCATCCTAATTACCCTTGAACTCCAACAGACAAGCCTTCAACTTGTCTTCAAATGTTTGAATTGTCATCTCGGCTTATCCATCAGTTTAAGGATAAAAGGTTGTACTCATCTTTACCTTAGTACCAAGCCATTTTTGAAAAGACCTTCAAAAATGAGAAGTGAATTGAGTACCACAATCTGATACAATAGTCAAAGGCACACTATGCAATCTAACCAACTCCTAGATATATAATTTAGCATAATCCTTCACATTGAAAGTAGTCTTGACTAGTAGAAAATGAGTCAACTTGGTCATCCTATCTACAAAACCCAAATAGATTTGCATTGCTTCTGGCTACAAGGCAAACCTGTCACGAAGTCCATAGCCACATCCTCCCACTTCCAAGTAGAAATTTCAATATCTTGGGTCAAACCACTAGGCCTTTGGTGTTCTACCTTCGCTTGTTGGTAATTAGGATATCTAGATACAAACTTGGCTATGTCTTTCTTCATGTCGTTCCACCAACATACCTCTTTCAAGTCTCGATACATCTTTGTAAATCCTTGATGCATAGAATTGGGAGAGTTATGGGCTTCTCTCAAAATCACCTTTCTAAGACCGCTAATGTTAGGAACATACAATCGATCTTGATAACGAAGTACAATATCTCCCCCTTTAGAGAAAACCTCTATCTTCTTCTTTTTGGCAACCAAATTCTTGAATTCAACCAATGATGGGTCTAGATCTTGTTTTGCTTTAACGTCAACAATTACAAAAGATTTAGCCTCATCCATAACATGGATGCCACCATTATTGGAATCAGCCAACCTAACATCTAATTTAGCTAAATGGTGTACATCCTTCATAAACTCTTTCTTAGCCTTATTAACATAAACCACATTACCCATAGATAGCCTATTGAGGGCATTAGCTACAATATTTGCCTTTCCTAGATGATATTGCACACTTATGTCATAGTATTTGAGAAGCTCTACCCATCTCCTTTGCCTCAAATTTAGATCTCTTTAGGTGAACAAATATTGCAAACTCTTTTATTCGGTGAACACATCAACATGAATCCCATAAAAATAATGTTGTCAAATCTTCAAAGCAAATACCAGAGCTACCAATTCAAGAATATGAGTTGGATAATTTTTTTCATGCACCTTCAACTGTCTAAATGGATTTGCTATCACCTTTACATCTGCATAAGCACACAGTCCAACCCAGTCTTAGAAGCGTCACAATACACTACAAAACTATCTAAGCCATCCAATAGTATCAAAATAGGAGCTGATGTAAGCCGATCCTTCAAAGTGTGAAAGATTTTCACATACTCCTTTGTCTATAGGAATTTGTCCTTCTCTTGAGTCAACTTAGTCAATGGTGAAGAAATAGATGAACAACCCTTAAAAACCTTTGATAATAACCAGCCAACCCAAGAAAACACCGAACTTAGCAAATTATATTTTTCCCTCAAATTCTAAAGAACCAACCTTAAATAACCCATATGCTCTTATACAGTGAGAGAATAAATCAGAATATCATCAATGAATACAACCACAAAAGCATCAAAGAATTCCTTGAATACTCGATTTATGATATCTATAAATACTACTGGAGCATTAGTCAACCCAACGGACCTCAGCACAAACTCAAAGTGTCTATATCTAGTCCGAAAAGCTATTTTAAGAATATCATATTTCCTTACCCTCAACTGATGGTAACTAGAACAAAGATCAATCTTGGAGAAGTGAGTAACACCCTGTAATTGATTAAACAAATAATCAATCCTTAGAAATGGATACTTATTCTTTATAGTCACCTTGTCCAATTGTCGATAACCAATACACATCGTAAGTTACCCAGCCTTCTTCCTCACAAATAAAACAGGAGTGCCCAATGGTGATATACTTGGTCTAATAATTCCCTTCTCTAATAAATCCTTCAATTAATCTTTCAACTCAACCAGTGCCATATAGTAAGGAGGAATAGAAATAGATTGAGTAATATAAAGAAGATCTGTCTACCAACTCTAACCATCGAAATTGACTCAAGAATAGGAGAATCAGACTCAACATCTTTAACCCTCACTATATGATAGATGTACCCCTTATAAATAATTTTTAGACTTTGAGATATGAGAGCCGACCTTTAAAAATGGAGTCACTACCTACCTGCTCAAGAATAGGCTTATTCGAAAATTGAAACTTAACCATTTGGGTCCTACAATCTATGGAGGCATAAGAAGCATGTAACCAATCCATCTTGAGAATGATATTAAAATGAACCATTTCAAGTTCAACAAGATCATAAGGAAGGACTTTATGTAGAACTGAAACAGTACAATCTGGTAAACTCTATGGGCTACAATAGACTAAATCATAGGAGTATAAACTTCGAATGGCCACCTTAATATTTCAAAACACATACCAAACTTAATAGCCAATAAATGAGTGACAAATTATAAATTTGTTCTCGGGTCTAGGAAAGTAGATACATAAAATCAAAGACTCTCGATGTACCAGTCACCACGTCCAGAATCTCCTCCACCTCTTGCCTAGCATGCAAAGTACAAAACTTCTTGTTGTAATACAACAAGAAGAGTCAAGTTTCATTAACATAATCAAACCATGACATAATATCCAACAACACCTCTAACATAAAATGGAGCGGGGGTCAAGACACCTTCCGGGCTCACCCTCATTTAACAAGTATCCTGCATAAGAATAAGAACTTATAAAGCATGAATGAGAATAGATATCGCCCTCGGACTTGAGGACTCACGAACTAGCTTCTTTACAAGAACCAACTAGCCACGTGGAGAGGGAGAATGATCAAATAGAGATCTGATCCCTACATGGTAATATCATGTAGATATAAAGTCTGTGTTAGTACGTTTGAATGTACTAAGTATGCGGGATGCAATGCAACAAGAATCATAAGCCATAATAACAAGAGATTTAATCATAATCAATGAACATAAGATGAATATGTCATTTGTAACCAATGCGTACGATGAAACGTGCTTAAGGATAACCATACTTACATATCTTATTTTACACCATAAAGTAACATATATAGATCATCCAACTTCTTTGTGCTAGAGGGTGAGAGATATAACATAGGTCATAACCCCTTCTAGAAGGTAATGGATCGTACATGAGGGTAAAGGAGTAACATAGGTCATAACCCCTATGTTTAAGCGTGAGATAATACAACATATTGGATCACACATGAGGGTGAGGCATACCACATAGTTCATAACCCATACATGTGAGCACACTACATTGAACTGCATATGAGGGTGAGGTGTATCACATAGTTCATAACCCCTTCATATGAGTAAAAGATATTGCATAACATCAAATCATACAGGAGGGTAAGGTGTACAACATAGTTCATAACCCCTTCATGTAGAAATTCGGCCTTGTACTGGAGGGTAAAGCATATGACATAGTTCATAACCCCTCCTAGTTGGCTTCACAATTCACAAGAGCATAAACCTTAGCATAAGAACTCAATAACTTATCAACAGTCATGACTTGTAAAAACAAATCATGCAATAGATCATCATAACTCTAAGAATCCTTGTCAAAGAATTTTATCAAACACTTGGTGGGTGTGCAATGCTAGTTCAAAATCATGCAAATCAAGAGTGAAATAATATGAGAAAACTAAATCTTAATCATCCCAGCAACACCTAGTAAAACCCTTACATAAGATACCTTAATATTCATCATTAAATCTCACAATAGGTCATAGTTTCATAGCTCAAAAAATGCATAGTTTCAATAAGCAAAACCATTTCATAGTATAAGCTTGAAATAGATGAACATGCATATTCAACCAATATTTCATAAAACCCCAACATAATTTAAAATCAAAATCTATAATAAAAGATACCCATAGAAGATACAACTTGAAAAACATGCAATTTTCATAAAATAGGAAGGTTGGGCACCATTGGTGAAAGGACTCAATGGTCAAAACCCACATACCTTAAACTTGGGCTTTCTTGATGTAGACTTGAAGGAAACATGAAGCTTGAATTGAGTTCTTGAGATCCAAAATTAAGATTGGGGACACTTGAATTTGGATGATATATTTGGTTAAGTGATAGATAGCGTTTTGAGAGTGTCTTTGTTGATAGAGTTGAAAAAGGGCTAAGTATAGGTGTTTTTACGCATAGGAGGGAATGGGCCCATGATCCCAAGGCGTTAGGATGAAACAAGAAAAATGAAAAAAAATGCACATCTCCGCGCCCATGGCGCGTCACGCCTCTGGCGCGGATCATCTCTAAAAATTGTAATTTTTGAAAAATTATTTTTCACTACGATTACTCTAAAATTTATGTTATGCCCATTTTCCAGTCAATTTTTCCCCTTGATCACGAATATGAAGTCGAATTTTAATGTCATGCATGGATTTTAAGATATATGAAAATTGCGATTATGGACGTTTCCGAGGCACATTTTCGAGTGTTTTTGGGGTGTTTCGATATCTTTTCCTTGGGAACAATTGTCCCTAATGTCAAAAAGACATAAATAATAGAAGTAATCTTGAGGATTTCAACCCCAACATGAATGCAACAAATGTATTCAAACATCATTTTCAAAAATCTCAATCATGAATGTTAAAATCACCATAGACTTGTCAATATAAACATGAATGCATGCAACATGGTATGAGGGATGAAACTTAGGACTTGAAATTATGGAAAGGGCTTAATTTGCTAGCTTAAGATTGAAAATTATGAAAGAGGAGCGGATATTGCTTTTAATATCCGCTCTAGCTTCCCAAGTGACGCTTTCGACTTGCCAATTCCTCCAAAGAACCTTGACGGATGCTACATCTTTTTTCCTTAACCTTTCCTACATCCATCCAATATCTTCACCGGGACCTCCTCATAGGTCAACCTATCCTTCACAACCCCCACAACCTCAAAGAGTTTTATAGCACTTGGGTCACCAACACATCTCCTCAACATAGATACACGAAAGACTGGACAAACCATATCCATTTTCCTAAGAAATTCCAATCCATAAGAAAGCTTACCAATTCTCCTCAACATTCTATAAGGACCCACAAACCTTAGGCTTAATTCCATTTCTTGCCAAACCGAATCACACCCTTCATGGGTGGGACTTTCAAGTGAACCCAATCATCAACACAAGCAAACATACGCACCATCTCCCCCAGGACACCATCTCCCCCTTGGGAGAAAACCTCCACTTCACCATCTTCCACCCAAGCATTTAACTCTTGCAAGGCGGGGTGAAAGTCTTGCTGAGCTCATCTACCAAAGAAGATTCAAAACTATCAAAACCACTATGCTACTATTCTCAACTTCATCCAACCTCATCCCCAACCTAGCCAACTGGTGTACTTCTCTAACCACCTTTTTGTTACCCAAGATTCACAGTTATCATATTTAACAAACAACCTCTTATCACTTAAGCTTGGAAACATCACCCTCAAATGACTCACAAGCTCTCCTTATTCCCAAAATAAATCAATATACCATCGACAAACTACCATAGGCATATCAAGGTAGGGTTTAAAGACCTTATTCATGAGATCCACAAACGTAGTCGGGGCATTGGTCAAGAAAAGACATTACCATAAATTCAAAATATTGAGTCGGACATCAAGAAACTCATTGACTATCAGAACTGACTAAATAGGAAGGACTTCAGACTCAACATCCCCCAACCCATAGGAGATCAATTTGGGCCTTAAGACAAGAAGTGGATCTATCCCCAACTACCATTTCAGAACTTCGTATTCAAGTACGGATTTATTAGGGAATTGGAAACTAACACTATGGGTTCTATAATTGATTGAAGCATGACATGCATGTAACCAAACCACCCGAAGACCTCCAAACCAACCATGCCAAGTTCAACAAAAACACAAGCGAAGACTTCATGCAAATTGGGCAACCCTTATAGACTTTTCTAGCAACAATAGATTCACCAATGGGGGTAGACACCAAAAGGGTTCACATAAAGATTCAGAACACATATGAAACTTATTAGTAATAAAAGGGAATAATGAAAGAAATAATGGCACTCGGACTTATCAAAGCATGCATCTCAAAAACAAAACCTTTAACATACTGATAAGGACATCGGGCACCTCATTCCCTCCTTGCCTCTCTTGAAGGGGATTAAACCATTTATGTTGTGGAGCACCTCCCTTATTGGCCATCTTGAGCCCCTTGATCAACATGGCCACCTTGACCTTGATGATGACCATCCTTGCGCTTGTTTAGAACATCAGGGCAATCAATAAGCTTATGGCCTACTCTTCCGCACCCATAACACGCATCTAAATCCTTTAAGAATTTGCCATGATGATGTTTCTCACATTTTTGGCATTTTGGAAAACTCATCCTACCATTACCACCTTGGACCCTTGGGTTAGGCACCCCATCATTAGCAAATATCTTATTTGGAGCACTGGAGGACCATTGGCCTTGAAATTCATGGTCTTGTTGGAAGTGGTCACCCTTAGCACTTTGATAACCACCCTCATACCAAACCCTCATGGACTCCCTATTTCTCCTCTTCCTAAGCTTCTCCCCCTCGAGCTTTTTAGAATATGTCATGAGCCGGGACAAGTTCATATCACTCACTATCATGGAGGTATGACATTATTCATTCAAAAAGACGGACACTCCCGACACAAACTTGTTCATCCTTGATCTAGGGTCGTCTACCAAATGTGGAGCAAACTTGGAAAGCTTGTTGAACTTGATGGCATACTCCTTCAGACTCATGGAACCTTGCTTGAGGTTCATAAATTCCGTCAGTTTAGCCTCTCTCAAATCTATAGGGAAGAATCGATTGAGGAAGGCGGCATTGAAGTCCTCCCAAGGAATAGCATCATGATTTCCTCTCTCCATTTTCCATTGCACAAACCAATTTCAGCCACGCACTTTAGTTGATAAGTGGTTAGATCCACCTTTTCCTCCGAACTTACACTCATGATGGATAGCACCTTATACACTTCATCTATGAACTCTTGAGGGTCTTCCTCCACGTTGGACCCATGGAACTTTGGAGGGTTCTTCCTAGTAGAGTCCCTCACTCTTGAGGTCGGAGTATGAGCATTAGGAGCTTGGGCCTTTTGATTTAATTGGTTGGTCATTGCATGGGCCAACATAGTAATGGCATTCCAAAACTCAACTTCGGTAGCCCCTCCATCTTGAGGAGCTTGAGGAGCGGGGTAAGGCAATTGCCCTCCGGGTGCACAGGCCCTCCTTGGTCTTCCTCTTTGTAGCGACATGATCTAGAAGAGCAAAGAGCATTCGTTAGGGGAAAAGCCTTATACTTACACCTAAAGCACAATATAGACCGTGAAGAAGTGAAACATTTCCTAAACCCGCCTCATAGCCTCCCATTCATAGTTGTGGCGCGCTTCACAACCATGAACAAGACTCTAATCGACATAGTATGTTGAATTTCGCGGACCATTAACAACATATTACTCTAATACCAAGTCTGTCATGACCCAAGCCTAGGGTCTAGATGTGACACGGTGAATGGGAAGCCTGAAGACAACCAAAACAAGCATCTTAGCATATCATGTACACATCCTTGGTTGCAAAAGCAAATCAAATAAACATAAGAGTCAAATAAATGAAAAAGGAAAGGGACTATGGGAGGCCATTCATAATAATAATAGATTAAGAAGAGTTAAGCTTCATTAACATAAAACATAATATCCTACGACACCTCCAACATAGAATAGAGCAGGGGCCAAGCCCCTTTCCGAGCTCACCCTCATTTAACAAGTATCCAACATAAGAATGAGAATCTATAAAGCATGAATGAGAAAAGTTATCGCCCTCAAACTTGAGGAGTCACCAACTAGCTTCTTCATAAGAACCAACTAGCTACGTGGTGAGGGAGGATGATCAAATGGAACTCTGGTCCCTACAATGTAATATCATGTAGATATAAAATATGTGTTAGTACATTTGAATGTACTAAATATGTGGGACGCAATGCAACTAGAATCATAAATCATAATAACAAGATGCTCAATATGCCATGTGTAATCAATCAGTAGGATGAAACATGCTTAAGAATAATCCTACTTGCAAATCTTATTTAACACCATAAAATAACATCTACAGATCATCAAACTACCTTGTGCAAGAGGGTGAGAGATATAGCATAGGTCATAACCCCTTCTAGAAGATAAAGGGTGGTACATGAGGGTAGAGGGGTAGCATAGGTCACAACAACAACAACAATAGTAATAATAATAAAGTAATAGTACTAATAATAGTAATAACAATAATAATAATCGTAACAATAATTGTAATAATAATAGCAATAATAATAATAATGATGATGATAATAATGATATTATTCAGGGTATAGGATCTTTTCCATAGTATGTCGGGATATATTATTTTACAGAGTCAAATTTATTTTATGCAAACCGCGAATTAATTGTCATAAACCCAACTGGGAGCATCCTGAGGCGATCATACCTGTCATATCGGACTCACCAACAGAATTACAAGATTTATACCCAATTAATCCATCACTAATCATGTCGGGAACACCCCTGCTAGGGCTTACCAATGCCATGATTTAAGCTTAGTTTGCTATAAAATTATTTTAACTCAAACCCATACTAAAACCTTAC